>JAIFZK010000072.1:677500-717500 GCA_027481765.1 Tenualosa thibaudeaui
TGCACTGCCGTGTGTGTGTGTGTTTTTGCAATGTTGCCGTGTTTGTGTGTGTGTGTGTGTGTGGGCGATGCTGGTGTGTGCGTGTGTGTGTTTGTGCAATGTTGCCGTGTTTGTGTGTCTGTGCACTGCTGGCATGTGTATGTGCGTGTTTGTGTGTGTGCACTGCTGGCGTGTGTGTGTGTGTGTATGTGTGCACTTCTGGCATGTGTGTGTGCAGTGCTGGCGTGTGTGTGTGTGTTTGTGCACTGTTGGCGCGTGTGTCTGCACTGCTGGCATGTGTGTGTGTGCGATGCTGGCGTGTGTGTGTGTTTGTGCACTGTTGGTGTGTGTGTGTATGTGTCTGCACTGCAGGCATGCGTGTGTGTGTGTGCAGTGCTGGCATGTGTCTGTGTGTGTGTTTGCACTGCTGGTGTGTGTGTGTGTGTGTGTGTGTGTGTGTGTGTGTGTGTGTGTGTGTGTGTGTATCTGTGCCTTCCCATATTCTGATATGAATGTTTCTCTCCTCTTGTCTGCAGATGCCTGTAAACTCACACTGGACCCAAACACAGCACACAGAAATCTCTCTCTCTCTGAGGGGAACAGAAAGGTGACACATGTGGATAAGAAGCAGTCGTATCCTGACCACCCAGAGAGATTTGACTGGTGGCCTCAGGTGTTGTGTAGAGAGGGTCTGTCTGGACGCTGCTACTGGGAGGCTGAGTGGAGTGGAGTTGATTATGGGGTTGGTATAAATGTGGCCTATAGAAGCATCAAGAGGAAAGGGAAGGATAATGACATCATAATGGGACGTAATTCCAAGTCCTGGAGACTGTGGTGTAATAAAGACTTCAGATACTCTGCCTGGCACAATAATAAAGACACTGACATACCTGCCCCCTCCTCCAGCTCCAGAAGAGTAGGAGTTTACTTGGACTGGCCAGCCGGCACTCTGTCCTTCTACAGCGTCTCCTCCGACACACAGACACACCTGCACACGTTCCACTCGACATTCACTGAGCCCCTCTATCCAGGGTTTGGGTTTATGAGTCCTCAGTGTTCCTGTGCCAGATCACATGAGCTCCTCCTCCTTTCTCTCTCTGCCCCCCCCTCTTCACCCCCTCCTCCTTCTTTTTTTCTCACTCTCTGTATCACTCTCTTCTTACTCTTCTTTGTTTCTCTGTCTCTCTTTCCCTCTTTCATCTGAGCCTTGTGCTGGGGAACATGAGTTACCTGTTCATACAGCAGCAGCTTTATGCACTGAATACACACAGTCAGATTTATACAGTAAACACACACACACACACTCCTCCTCCATAAATCTGTGTGTGTGTGTGTGTGTTTTAGAACAGTCATCCCTCCATCATTCTATTTATTTCCTTTCTCTACTTCTCTGTCAATGTCCCTCTCTTTCCCTTCCTCTCTCTCTGTCTCACTCTCACTCCACCTTCCCTCTCTCTGTCTCTCATTCTTTCCTCTCTCTCTCTCTTTCTTTTTCTTTTGATCACATGCTCCGTGTGTTGCAGGAACACAAGTCACCTGTTGCCTGCAGCCGCAGACAACTGTGTGTGGTGTCCATGTTTGTTTGTTTGCTTGTTTCCACCTGTTATGAGCCCAAAACGCCACATAATATAATCATAACATAAATCATAAATCAATCATAATATAATCATAACATAAATGAGGTCACAGAGATCGGTAATGCGGAATGAAATGAAAATTTCAAGTCAACAGAAGGCATAACAGTTACAAGGTGACGAAGGAAAATGAAAAGAAAGGCCTCACACTTCCAACCTTGATGTTTAGGTCTTGTCTGCTGCTGACAAACAGAAAAAGTGGCGTCTTCGGAAAACTAAATAACCTTACATACTTAATAATAACATAATAATATAGTAATAATAACATACTTACTGAACATAATAATATAGTAATAATAACATACTTACTGAACCTAAACTAAAAAAGTGCAGGAAGAAATGGACAATCCCAAATGTTTACGATTAACTAAGCAAAAGTAAACTAAAGTGTGCCAACGCGTCTGCCGTGTGAAAATCCAAGCGAGAGAGAGTGACATCTTGGACAAGGGGCGGTATTTATACCGGAAGGCTGGCCCCAGCAAACCCACTCCATCGGCTAGCTACACCCAAGTCCACCTACAGGCACAGAGGGAAAGAAACAAGCCACTCAACCCTGTAAAACACCTCTTTTTATGCATGCTTCTACAAATGAAAGAATGTGTTGATATTGCACATATTAGTCTACAAGTTGTAATCATCATCCTCTACCTTGAATAAAATGTAAATGTTTTAATATTAAAATGAATTCAGACGCTGGTTTGGGTTTTGTTGTCTGTAAAGTCTTGGTGCTGCAGGTGAATGAAGTATTTTATCCTCATCCAGTTGTCCTCATCAGTGACGAGCAAAACCTACAGCAGGAGGTTTACAATTCTGCATACCCTCCTTCTCAGAGACTCAGAGCCTGTAGGCCTACTTCATTTCATGTGAGGAAATGAGGAGTCACAAATGTGCACACACTGCCCCCCAGTGGTAGAACATCCTAAATACAGGCACGTCATCATTATGAGATCAAACCATAGCCATAACTAATCAAACCGTGAGTGTGTTCAGTCCACTGGATGGGTGACATATAGTTATTGTGGGTGGGAGTAAGTCACACACACATACACACACACACACAGACACACACACACATACACACACACAGAGGCCTGTATAACCATTGGCAGTTATACACTGGACAAGCAGGATGGTAGATTGAGGGTTTCTGAGGACAGATTCAGTGGTAAAAATGTACCAGTGTAAGAGTCCCATTTCCTCCAAAACAAGAGTCCCATTTTCCAGTAGAGTTTGGAGGCTTCTCCCTTTACTCACTATCCCTGTCTCACTATGATACTGTGAGCTCAGTAGATCAGTAGGGGTGTGGGTGCACTGATGAGAGACTGACTCCAGATCAGCATTTCTCCACATTCACTGAGCCCCTCTATCCAGGGTTTTGGGTTTATTTTTATGACTCCTCAGTGTCCCTGTGCCAGATCACATGAGCTCCTGATTGTACAGGTACAACCTGTTTGGCATGTCACCTGTGCAGCACCTTACAGCAATGGATCTGGCTCCAGGCTGGTCAGTGTGTGGTGCTAGTCTGTGTGTGAGTGTGTTTGTGTGTGTGTGTGTGTCTAGACACACACATAGAGACATGTTTGCATTGGTACCATAGAAAACCTGTTAAGCAAGTTTCTTGTTGTTTCATTCATGTTTGGTTGTTTACATGGTTCATGCATTTTTTAATGAATGAATGATCTAATGTCATCAATCTTCAGCTTTCAGTAATACAAAAATGAGAAATAAAAAACTTTACTCTATAAAACACACTGCTTCTGGGGGGTTGTGTTTCAGCCCAAATCCAGTCATGTCAGCAGTGACCAGTGATGAATAGAACCATCAGGGGCAGATTAGACTGGAACTACCATCAGGGGCAGATTAGACAGGAACTACCATCAGGGACAGATTAGAATGGAACTACCATCAGGTGCAGATTAGACTGGAACTACCATCAGGGACAGATTAGACTGGAACTACCATCAGGGACAGATTAGAATGGAACTACCATCAGGGGCAGATTAGAATGGAACTACCATCAGGGACAGATTAGAATGGAACTACCATCAGGGACAGATTAGAATGGAACTACCATCAGGGACAGATTAGAATGGAACTACCATCAGGGACAGATTAGAATGGAACTATCATCAGGGACAGATTAGAATGGAATTACCATCAGGGACAGATTAGAATGGAACTACCATCAGGGACAGATTAGAATGGAACTACCATCAGGGACAGATTAGACTGGAACTACCATCAGGGACAGATTAGACTGGAACTATCATCAGGGGCAGTAAGAAAAAAAGCCTTAGGAAACAACACAGTGTAGAAGTATAATAATGCTACAAATTCACAAATTCACGTTTTTGACTGAGTTCCAGTTGATCTTGTGTGTGTGTGTGTGTGTGTGTGTGTGTGTGTGTGAGTGCAGACAGGTATAAAAGTAGACAGATAGAGACAGCCGCTGCGGTACAGTGACCCAAACGCTGGGTAGAGTTGATGGAAGACAGGATGAGCATTGAGTGTCTCCCACCATTAAACCAGCAGTGTGTCCCATAGATCCGTCCCTCATGGTCAAGAGCATAAGTAGACAGTAAAGTCAGAGTCAGTAAACAAATCCACAATGTCCTCGGCCAATTCCTGACACAAGAGATTCATTCCTGCTCACTCACATCCCCTCACACAGAGCTGAGATAAGGGTGAAGAGAGATGAAAAGGGTCTCACAGCCAGGTCTGGCTCTGCTCCAGCTCCACCATCTCCCCCTGAGACTAAGGTGAAGGCAGAGGACGGGAAACAGTGGGAGCTGTTGGTAGGAACGTCCTCCACAAACTCAGTGGTGATGGCATCTCCATCCTCCCCCATGGCCTCTTGGAGATGCTGGTGGAGGCAGTGAGTGGAGAGCAGTGGGGGTGGGGAACACTTCCATCCTCCATGACTTCATCTAGATGGTAGATGACAGGATGTTGGCATCTCCATTTCCGACATGGCCACGTGTAGATACTGATGGGGGACCGTTGGGGGTGGGATGATGTTCATGCTGTTCTGTATGTTTGGGATGCTACACTTTGTGAGATGCTTAGAAGTTATAAACACCTGCTGCTGTGTGAAAAACATTATACTTATGAGATGAAAAACTCAAAACCAGATCTAATAGATGATTAATAGACTACAAATATGCATATTCTAATTCAAATGTAATAGATGATTAATAGATGGCAAATATGGATATTCTAATTCAAATGTAATAGATGATGTAACAGATCATGCAAAAGGCTGAACATCAACAAGGCTGTAAATCCATACAGTAAGAAAGGCAGTCAGCCAATCAATTAATTTCCTTCATTTCAATAGATGATTTTGAAATGACTGAGGTTGAGACATTGGCATTATTTAAATATAAATAAATATATTTTTATTCTTACTGGACCTGAAACGCTCTCTGAATTTCTGTGAACAGTGGCAGATGCACCTCATCTTCAGTAAATACGGTAATTAGTTACAGAACCTCAACCTTCTGGCACACCTGCAGACAACAGCAGCCATGTGTCAGCCATGAGTCAGCCGTGCATCAGCCATGAGTCAGCCATGGTCTTGTGGTCAGGGCCTTAGACTCGTGACCTAAAGGTGGCTGGTGCCATCCCAGACTATTGTGACTGGTGGCTCTTTCTTGCCCATATCTACAGCTGAAGTGCCCTTGAGCAAGGCACCTTACTGCTAAATGCAGAGACCGAATTTCCCTCACAGGCTCAAAAGAGTAAATTATACTACTACACGTGCACAAACCTACTGGGCTGTAAAACAAGCAGATGCCTACTGGGGTATTTATAGTTATGAGGGGGTAGCTGTGACACACACAAATCCTCTCTGTGAGGTACTGTGATTGCAACTGGGATACCAACAAACCCTCTCTCTGTCTGAGTGGGTTATAAGGGTGCATCTATCTGCCAACGTGTCCTATCTCTTTGATCTGCCTCTGTCTGTTGGCCACCCATCAGTGTGTGTGTGTGTAAAGATTCTGGAGCTACATCACTTATCAACAGTTTCAAACTTGGAGAGACAGCAATGGGTAGAAACAGCACCAGTACTAATAACAATGATAATATGGAAACAGAGGTTGCAAATCTTATGAGAGCTTCTAAGACAGATAGTACTGGCCCTTGATTATGATTGGTTGAATCAGGTTTGATGCTGTTGTACATTCCCTGATATGCCACAGCTCAGGCCACATTACAGTGGCTAAGGGGGATTAAAGGCTCCCATTGGCTGTTGTCAAACCAGCATAACCCACAGACTCTCATGGCTCTTTGTTTACATGTTTACCTCTTCCCCTCAAGTTCAAAACAATGAGCACATGCATTACAGCCTACTGAGTATTACAGTAGAATCATACAGGCTTGGTATAGAGATTTCGATTTCAATTACATCCTCTTATTTATCTGCATTTATGCAATAGAAAATAAGAAATAGTGGAATGGGAATGAAAGAGTTAAACTTTCATTTCAGTGTAAGAGGTTTATGTCACCACACCTGAACCTTTTCATAACTGAACATGTCCAACCAGTTCTCAGTAGGGACCTGCAGCACTTCAAGGAAATGGATTCCAGTAAATAACCAGGAGACTCAAACATACAGTAAGTATTTTATTTTCTAAATGTGTATAAAGTTTGAATGTACACACTATGTATATGTTCAGTTTACCTTAGATGATAAATAATATATATGTGATAAGATATATGTGCATGAACAAGTTGTATGGAAACCTATGAGGCTACTATGAGTGAGTGTGAGCTGCCCCAAACACCTACATTATGATACTGTTACACTATGATACTGTGATACTCTTTTACTATGATAATGTGGTAACACTTAGTATTAGGGTACACATGTTCACTATTAATTAGCACCTAATTAACATGCAAATTAGTAACATACTAACTGTTACAAGTCACTTATTAATACCTTATTCTGCATTACCTTATTCTACCCATAATAGACCATTAACTAAGAATTTCTCCAATATAAACTCATAATTACTGTTTATTCATAGTTAGTAAGTTAGTTCTTGTACATAAACTATGATCTTAAAATGCTTTAGTTAGTATGGGGCTTATAAGGCAGTAGTACAACAGGAACAGTTACTCTCCTTCAATAATATTTAGAAAAGATGGACTATTCATAGAAAAAAACCCCAAACTACAAGCGCCTAATAGTGTCCAAATAAGTCCTAATTACATCTTTTTAACTGAGAATGCCTCCAAGCGTTTTCTCTTCAGTGGGGGAGTCCTTTCCCTCACAGGGTTAGAAGTGGATCCAAAGTAAGCTGCCGTGTCGATGTTGCACCCAAAGACACGGGTAAATGGCTTGACCTGAATACCTGGGACAACGTCAATGTAACTGTCAGACTCAGACAGGCGGAGGCAACAGTACAAAACAAAACGGGGGTTTAATAATTCAACAGAAACAGGAGATAACAAAAGTCACGTTCGATACAATACGGAAGATATAAGAACAACGGTCAGAAGTTACACAGGCAAGGGTTAACAAAAGTCATGTCCGCTACTTAAACAGAGAAAACACGAGTAAACACACTAGGATAGAAAACACTGGGAATTGAAATACAAACTCGGGAGTCTGGGTTCGCGGGGAGAATAACACAGGAGATCGCGGGAGACGTAGGAAGAACAATACACACGTTGGAAGTCCAGGGTAACACTGACGAGAAAACTGACGAGAACATTGACGAAGAGTGATGCAGAGGGGAGGCTTAAGTAAGGTGGAGACCAGGTGATACCAATTAGAACTCAGGTGAAGGAGATCGTGTACGAGGGGGTGAATGCAAACAAGGAGACGAGCTGTGAGTCTGTGGTGCTGAGTGAGGGGGCGTGGCCGTGAACAGGTCCGATGCAGACCTGACAGTAACAGAGTTATTCTCTATGTCGATTCAACAGTTGTATGTCTATAACAATTATCAGGTGTGCCCACACCAATCAGAAGATACAATATGTGTGTCCAAATCGAAATACTTGGTTGAGATGACCTCCTTAACTATTGCAGCCCCTCAGATGTAAAAATCATTTGAGCTTTTGGTTCAGCCACATTTAAGCCTTCAAAAATCTTATTTGTATCCATATTTGTTTTACATGTATTTACACATAGACACTCACTCACACACATCATCCTGTCTTTGTCAGATAAAACTCAACTCAACTCAAAACTCGTATTTTCCATCCTAATCCTAAAATGAATTTATGTTTTCCTGTTCAATTGGGAGGAACAAATACATTTGTGATTAAGAACAACTCAGCAAAAATATACTGTACCACCCTCAGTTCCTGATCATATCATTTTTTCTTACAGTTTCACTGTTAGATATAATAATCAACACTAGCAATGAATTACATTGCTTATCATCACTTCATTGAGAAAAAGGTAACATAAATTACCAATCACTCCATAAAAACGGAACATAATAACTTTCACCACAAGAAAACAAACCAATAACTCTCACAAATACTAAATCCTAACTACCAGCTATCACAACTATGGGTTGATCTCATCAGACACAATGGGCAAATCAATCACACACTGACTCATGGTTGAAGCAGTAGAGGCTTCAATATGGCAACACTTATCACTAGGGGTGACAAAAGGATATTAGACACATAAGTATGAAAGACACAGAAGTACGTAGTTTAGATAAAGATAATAGATGGTTTGAGAGGGGGGTAAAAGAAGCCATCTTCGCACCTCTGGAACAGCCAACCTTAAACAGAGGAGGGGGGCTACCCACAGCCCTAGAGACTTTCACATCTAAGTAGCAAAACATAGAGACCCATTAAATATAGCATAAAAAACACAAACTCAATTTTTAACTTCATTTCTAGGCCCTGATACTTGTGGATAATGATTTTATGCAGCAATGAATTCTGGTATTGTATGCTCACCATTACTGAGAAGCTGATCTACAGTGGTGTGCACTCTGGGAATTACTTAGTAATCATTAAGCTTTCCAAACTTCTTGGACAGTCATTTACACTGTCAGTACAGGCTGGGTTAGTAAACCATATATAGATTTATAAAAATGCCAAAAGATACATATTGTATTATCATTGAAAACAATTGATAAATGAAACAAAGTGGTTCATAGAAAAATAGAAAGCCAGCTCAGAAATTAATGCAGACCAGTAGATGACTGCACTATTTGTATCCCTACAGAGAATAAAAGACATGGCCATACAGCCAATGAATTATAAATAATAAAAAGTTGCCTACGTATGGAAGAATAGGATATACTGTTTGATGAGGCGTACAATGTAAATTAGTTTATGCAACAAGGTTTTACAGTTCGGTATTTTTATTATTATTATTATTATTTTGACGGGGAGAGAGAGAAGTTGAATGGGCGAGTTGAAGGCTGAAGTCTGGATGGAAAAACTGCAAGCTAATCTAGTGATATCAGGTCTTAAACTGCTACAGGCATTTCACTGACACTTCAGTCGTAGGCTAAAAAATAGACTTGTCGTGAATGCACATACTAGAGTTGCTGGCTAATCGTGGCAAACTTTATTTAGCACAACAGAGTAGATACAGCACAAAAAGCATGGAGAATGAATTTACCGATTGCTCAACATGTCCCCTTGAAGTTGCTATGTCCTCCGGATAAACTGATGAAATGGCATCGGAATTCAGAAGCAATTTGCTGCTATAACCTATCTGCCATCTAAATAAATCTGAAAAGCAGCTATCCGGGAAGTGCAGTCTGCAGACTCTAGGTCGCCAGGATTTTTGATGGTGGCATTCCCTTCCATATGAATTGAATCCATTTCTGTCGTCTCTCTGTTTGCCTCGGAAGTGTATGTAGGCTTACGCCTGAATATGACTGAGCTTTGACAGCCAAGCACAGAGCATCTATCCTCACGTTTCGGTGACATTTCGGCAAACCAAGCCTAGCACTCCTCGCGGTAACATGCAAATGACTTGCTGTTGAGGTGTCACGCAATGTCACACCTGAGTACTACCCGCGAGTACAATGATTGGTCAGAAACCTATTTACCACTCCCGCGACCTGCAAGTACAACCTAGAGGCGTCACAATTGCAAGCACAGGGATTGGTTGAAAGCTAATGTGTACTATAGTGACGCAAGTACGTGCCGATTTTTTTAAATGAACGTACTGGTGAAAATATGGTTTCAAATTAAAAATACTCTACAAATCACTGACTGTTTTTTTTGACACTTTCGAAACATGCTAAGAATGCAAAAAACTCAATTTTCACCGGAGGGGGCCGTGACTGTAACCGGATTGCCCTTTAGCAATGCCCATCGGCTGCATCGGCTAGTCTTGTCTTGTACATTACCTGGGTAAATCACCTGACCTGACCGCCCACATGAAAACGAAAGTACTGAGCGGAGGAGACATAGCTCGAAGCTTTTGAGAGACGTGTATTGCCATGTTACGTTAATCATTTTGATTTCAGAACGATTGGTAAGTGTTTTGTGGCGATGTGTGGTGTAGGCATAATGGAAAGACAAGAAATGTTTTCTGATTACGCCGAAAAGGAAAACACTGGGCTGTTATTCGCATGAGACAACAACATAGCCTAAAAGGGCGTAGGGCAGGAAGGCCTCGCCTCATCTATTAATTTGGAGAAAGGATTGTGGCGGGGGGTGAATTTAGCCTTGACCTGGTTTCATAAGATAATATTGTATGTAGGACTAAGGTAGCCTCCCACGGGGATTCAGCCTATTTCAGCAGCAATCCTGATCCGTACCAGTTTAAGACAGTTGTTATCTTAGTGATGTTAGTTAGCATCTCGTTGGTTCAGTCAGTTGTCACTCCAGTCAGACCGTCATGTTTGAATTTTATTTTATGAACAGAAGGTCTACACAGGCTAATACAATGTTGCAGAGGAGAGCCGGGCCGATTAAAAAACGGGACGAATGAAAGCCTTTTCCTGGAAAACCATGCACGTCTGACATGTCAAATCTATGTCATGTTTCTGTTTCTTTAAGAAGCCTGAAGGACAGACGCTGATGGATACAGTGTTATCAAAGCTGTAAAACTATTTTTTGCTTGTTGCTGGAAGTTCACTCAGAAAATCAGTGCAGGAGGAATAAACTGTAGGCGGTTAAAACGATTTTCAGGTAAGTGCATTTACCTGATTTATATTTAAAGATGAACTTTTACACACCTCTTGTGAACAGGTGCGTTTGAGGTAACCAGCGGTCCATAGCTTTGGAAGAAATGTATGCTCCCGCACACTGTCCATTACAAGCAAGTTATTTATTAGACAAATAACACCAATAGAAATGAGTATTGTGAAAGTGAATTTCATATTGTGAAAGTAAAAAAAAAACAAGGCGATGATTTTGAAGAAAAAAAATGTTCATGAAATGTTCCAAAATTAGTGTTAGTGTCTAAGGCAGGGGTGGGGAATGTCTGGCCCAGGTGCTGGATCTGCCTTTGATCCACCCTGTGGAGGCAAGGCCATTTGGCTGAGAAAAAAAAATGAAAATGTGTTATGAGATTGACCATGCAGAATGTGGTATGGAAATAGTGATGTTGAAACTTATTCAGAATATTCAGAATGTGAAACTATGATTGACTGAGACTTCCATGTTCCTTTCCTGCTGAAAGTGATCTATGTTCAGAAGTGAGTGTTAGTGTCTAACTGCACTTATTACACATCCTCTAAGGTCTGTGAAGCAGACAAGGCTCCATTATTAAGAGTTTCCAAAAGCAAAGCAAATGGCCTAATGGAAGAGCACACACTCATTTACCTGCAGCTCTCCCTTTCTATAGATCTGTTTCATTACATCTGGTCACTGAAAGGAATCCATGGTTTAGTGCTTTTTCAACTAAGGGGTTGAATGTCCTTGTGCTGATTTGCTGTCTGTCTCACATCATTAGATAACAGAGTGGAACACGTCTTTCCTCACGTCTCTCTGATCCATTTATATGACATCACATGTATACATTTAGTGGACACTTAAATCCTAAGTGACTTCCAAAAGAGGAAGAATCAGGCTCCATAGAAAGAATAGCAGTAGTTAGGAACAGACACACGCATACAAACACACACACACACACACACACACACACACACACACACACACACAAACACACACACTTCCAAAAGAGGATTAAGAATCAGGCTCCATAAAAAGAATAGCAGTAGTTAGGAACACACACACACACACACACGCATTTCCAAAACAGGATTAAGAATCAGGCTCCATAAAAAAGAATAGCAGTAGTTAGGAATACACACACACACACACACACACACACGCACTTCCAAAACAGGATTAAGAATCAGGCTCCATAAAAAGAATAGCAGTAGTTAGGAACAGGGCACACACACGCACACACACAGGGGGAAGTACAGGTGATCATACACATCCGTGTGTGTGTGTGTGTGCGTGTGTGTGTGTGTGCGTGTGTGTGTGTGTGTGTGTGTGTGTGTGTGTGTGTGTGTGTGTGTGTGTGTGTGTGTGTGTGTGTGTGTGTGTGTGTGTGTGTAGCTTCAGAGATTGCTGATACTGAATCAGAGAACACAGAAGTAGAAACAGGGCTTGAGGTTTCTCTTGTGAGAGTGGGGAAGACTAAAGCTGGGCTGTTCAGGGAGCACATACTGTGCTGAGATCAGTGCTGTGTGTCTGTAGAAATATATATATGGTCACACCAGTGGAGAAAGACTGACTCCAGATCAGCATGGAGACTCGTATAGTCTCTCTCTGGTATCAGTGTATGCCACTATTGTGTTCTGTGCTCATGATAAAAGTCAGGGAAGAGATTAGGTGCTAGCATTACATTATACTGCTGATACCACTACTACATACAGAAAACATTATAAGCTACATTGCTGTAGGCCTATAAGGAACATTATACTAATACAAAGTCGGAATCATTTCTGAGGGGCAAAGCTATGAGTGTTTAACCCTGTGTTAAGTGCAGCAGACATCTCAGATCTGCTGCAGTGAGGGTGTGTGTATGTGTATCTGTGTGTGTGTGTGTGTGTGTGTGTGTGCGCCCAAACAGTGCTCAAACACCTACATTGATAGGTCAGTATGAGGTGTGTACATGTAGCAGAATCTGATGAGCCTTGTGTGCCCAGATCAGCCTGTGTGTGGAGTGATGGGCTTGGTGTTACTGTGAGTGGCAACAGGTGATAAATTATCCCCCTAATCAATGACAGTTAGAACAGAGTTGCAGAAAGTCATATAAAATTATATAAAATTCTAACAATGCTGAGCACAGACTTTGCTGCAGTTCACTTCAGTCCCAGTCACTGACAGCAGCTACGCCATGTTATTTTTCCATAGTAATACAACACTGACAACACTGTTTTTATGACTCTGTAGTTCTAGTGAGTAAATTATCCCCCTAGTCAATGATTGTATGCTGAACACAGAATATGCTGCAGTTCAACTCAGTCCCAGTCACTGACAGCACCTGTGACATGTTACTGTTTCTTTAAGAACAACTCCAGACTGATGGATGAGATTCAGTGTTAATAAATGAACCCCCTTCTCTTATGCAGAAAAGACCCAAAGCTATGCCATGTTACTGTTTCTTTAAGAACTACATCTGAAAGTTGAATGAGAAACTTAATGCTTTTGAGTACAGTGTTTTTTTAAGCTGTAAACCTTTTATAACTGTTTGTCACAGGAGGACAAAGTTCACTCAGAAACAGCAATCAGCCATTACAGTAATGCTGTAAAATAAAAACGATCCTCAGGTGAGTGCATTTACTTGCTTTCAATTTAAATAGAAATTAATATTGTGAAAATGATTGTGAAACACAATGTGGTGATTTTGAAGATAACATGCAGAAGACGTGTTAGTGTCTGATTGCACATCCACATCCTCTAGGGTCTGTGAAGAACAATGCTCTATGATTACTAGTTTCCTAAACCCATTAGCTGTAGTAGAGCGCGTGCAAAGCCAACGGTCTACTGGAAGCACACACACACTCAGCCCCATTTCCCTGCAGCTCTCCCTTTCTATAGATCTGTTTCCTTACATCTAGTCAGGGAGAGGAATCCATGGGTTAGTGCTGTTTGACCAAAGTAAAGTTCACTCTGAAACAATGATTACACGTTATAGCAGTATGCTACAGGTGGTTAAAACAATCTTCAGGTAAGTGACTTAACTTGTTCTGTAGCCAAAAACCAATTAATATGGAGAACGAGCAAAACAAACTCATGGATGATTTTGTGGAAGTAAGTTAACCCTCTGGTGTTCGTCAAAAATGACTGGACTATAAGAAAATTCATGTCAATGTCAATGTACAGAAATTGCTTTCAGGCACATACAGTCTTACCTGCAGATCAAATGGACAGTGTAAGTGTGTTTGTGTTCACTTACACACATAAACACACCTCTCACACCCTATTTTTGCTTCTAGTCAGAGTCCACCAAAAACCTATTTCCAGTAAAATCTCTCCCTCACTGAATTCCATAGGCTTCATTCAGTGAGGCCTATAGACCATAATTAGTACACTAGAGAGATAGTACACTAGATAGACACTAGAGTTTAACATTTGTAATATTCAAGAGAGCATAAGTTTATACAGAGATCTGTCACAAAATGTCTTGATAATCATTGATAATATATGTAGTATATCTGTAACGTTCGCGAAGACTCAAACAGAAACCCAAATGCAGATCAACGCGATTTAATAAATGAAGAGCAGGGAACTTAACTAAAGCAGTACGCAGGAAAGAAACTCAGGAGGTCTTGGTAATTTCACGAGGGGTAGAAAACAGTACAAAAACAGCACGCAGTGGGGGAAAAGCTCAGGAGATCTTGGTAAAGCAAAAACACACAAGTAATCCAACAAAGGGTTTCCAGAAACAGGTATCAAAAAGGGAGGGGTTATCCAAACTTCTTCAAAAGGTGCAGGAAGAAACAAAAAACTCAAAAGAATTCCACGAGGCAGACATGAGAAAAGAGAGCAGGCAAAAACACGGAAAACAGAACTCACGGGTAGGTGAGCAGACTAGAAACAGACTTACAACAGGCGGGGAACGAGGTCAGATGAGCAGACAAGGAGCAGAGGAAAGACTGGGGTATAAATAGGGAAGGAAGCAGTCTAATAAACAAGGGACAGGTGAAGCTCATTACAGAAAAACAGAATCATGAAACACAGGTGTGGAGCAGGGGAGGGGAAAGGGGCAGGGCAGGCAACAGAACAGAAGCACATGGGGAATGAAAACAAAACACAGAGGTTGCAGTTCATAGATAGTCCAGTGGGGGGGCCAAGGTCTCAGGAGGGGAATCGTGTGGTAGTCCAGTGGGGAAACCAAGGTATCAGGAAGCAGAATCATGACAATATCAATCATTTCTGACCGGAACACCAAAGTTGTAACCATCAAATGAACAGAACAGGAGGGTTAAAAGATTGTGTAGAAGGTGTGATTAGTAGAGTACAGAAGTGCCCTATGGTCTGTATGGAAAAAGACAAGGCTGCAATATGAGGAGTTTCATTACATGTAGTCAGTTTTAGTGCTTTTTGACCCAAAGGGCTGAATGTCCCTGTGCTGATTTGCTGTCTGTCTCACATCATTTGACACCACAGTGAAACACGTCTCTCCTCGTCTCTCTGATCTTTCTGATCACATTCATGATGTCTGAGAGTAACACGTCTTCCCTTTGTGTCTCATGATGTGCAGAGTCTTAGTAGCAGGTAAGAAAACAGACGTAGAAGATAAGTTTTCACCTGTGAGAGTGACCCTTATGGTTAAACCTGTTTCATAGTTAAAGCAGGGCTGTAAGGGTAGCCTATACTGTGCTGAGGTCAGTGCAGCGTGTCTGTGAGACAGAGACTGACTCCAGATCAGCGTGTTCTCTGCTCATAAAGGAGGAGATGAAGTGCAAGTCCAAAGAACAAGACTGATATTGTAAATCTGTTGCCAGCCAGCTTATCTGTGCATGTAGAACATTCATACACCTGCTGCAAGATGACCTTGTTTACACAGGTACAAACAACATGATCAAGATGCAGATCAGTTACTAGACCACAATCAAACAAGCAAACCATGAGTACAGGCTTGCTTTATGAATAAAAGAATTCACACAAATGGAAATTCAGAGAACCAACTTCTATCCACAGAGCCTTGAGACATTATGCTAACTGTGTTTGATTCATTGCTCATAACCACCAGACTGGGTGTGGTCATCCTTATAAAATAGATAGGGCAAATGGTAGTGTCCAAAAGTCAATTGTAGCAAGTTCTGCTCTCTCTCTTTCACTTACTCACTCACTCACTTTAAATGAGAGTCAGGCCATACACAAGCCAGATCTCATACAATCTAATGTTTACACTACACAGGATTATGGAATGTCTACTCCCCCCACTGGTGCAGTTAATAAAAGGCTCTTTACACCCACAGTAACAAACGCATTTGTGCATGTACTAAAAACTCATTTCTATCTGTGGAATAGGCTACGCAACATTTGCAGTGGAGAAATCAGGTGTTTTATTTGCTAATCTTCATTCAGTGAATGCATACATTAGTTTGCATCATTTGACAGAAACGATTGAATCAGTGTTTTTCAAGAACCTACAAAAACGAAACCAAATTGCTAACCTCTCCAATAACCTTCAAGTTGATGTTAGCTTAGCGGATATGGAGAGTGCATGTAGTGTGCTTCAAATCCAGCATCTACTCAAGGGAATATGTTGTGTTTGTTTATTTATATATGTATTTATTTTTCAGTACAGTTTTAAGTTAGAGTTAAGTTTTTTTCATATTGTAAAGTTATAGGTAACTTTACAGGTAATAAGTGAAATGCTCAAAATACAAATCACAATATGAAAATGTCAGTTTAATCCTTTGGCACAAATAAATGTGTGTCCATGTCATAGACCTACTAATATCAGTGGATGAAATTTCCATCTCTCTGTATGAATCTGATTCCTTTAAAAGTGGAGGAAGGGGTTTAGAGACCAAAGACCTTGCTGAAAAGGTGTGTTTTAAGGTGTGTGTTTTGCACAAGCCCAAAGAAAGTGCCATAACAGAGGGATAGCTGATAGCTTGTTCCACAGGGGGGCACCAACATGGAAGCTGTGTCATAATCTGGTGTGAGAGGACCACAGGGCACTGGGAGGAGATCAGAAAGTTATTGGGATTGTGTAAATGATTTGTAGAGAAGCAGAACTCTGTAGGAGAGGCATAATTGTCTTTCAGAGCCTCATACTCAGAGAGGAGTACTTTGCACTTCTTATATAGGAATACAGTGCTTTGGACATGAAAACTGCATTAGGCTACAACCTCAACCTCAGTAGCAGACTCAGCTTGGCCTCATAAGGAAGCAAACACCCCTACTTTCCACTTTGGATCAAGACTCTGATGCTGTTTCCATACACATAAGTATGCTCAGGTGTAAATAGCATTGTCTACCACAGACACAGGGGTGCTTGTTTCTGTTACTCCATGCTGTATCCACCTGTGTACAAATAGCATCTGCCCCTAAATTATGTATACATGTTGTTAAAACATCACATCATTCTGACCAGGAGTGGATGGTGTGTCCTGTGTCCCCAGTGATGGGGTGTGTGTGTCACTCTGCATCCAGGCCCCTGGTGTGTGTGTGTGTGATTCTGCTTCTCCACTGCACTACCATACACAGCTCAGGTAAGGAACACCTTTGCTGAGCAGAACTCAAAAACGAGCATGAAACAAACAAAACAAAATAAGCACCTGATAATTCAAGTGTGTAAGAGATAAAAATGGTTACAGGACAACTCAAAACCACCAGCAAATTCTACAAAGCAAAATCTGTTTATATTTGAAATGACTGATGATTTGCATGAATTACTTATCAATGGCATTGTGCACTGGACATTCATTTGTTGTCTTCCTTTGTTGTCAGAGGTTTTCCAGGTAGTGGGCCCAGACGAGCCTCTCTATGCTGTTGCTGGTAAAGACCTGGTTCTTCCCTGCTCCCTAAAGCCCAACATGAGTGCTGAGGGGATGACTGTGGAATGGTTTAGGCTGAATCACCAGGAACAGGGATCCTTAGTGCACCTTTATAAAGATGGCAAGGACCAAAACAACAGACAGATCCAATCCTACCAGGACAGGACATCCTTGTTCAAAGAAGGCCTGAAGATGGGCAATGCTTCACTAAAACTCAGCAGGGCCCGGGTATCTGATGAGGACGGCTACAAATGTTTTATCCAGATGGAATCATATTATGATGATGCCTTCATTCAAGTCATTGTCAGAGGTGAGACCTGATTTATGTCAGAGTAACCATCATAAGTCTGATGTGTTGACACCTACAGTAAACTGACAGCATGTTCTGATGTCTTTAAATTTAAACAACATTTAGTTATTGGACAAGCACCTCGGATCATTTCGGAAGGTGTCAGATGGGATGGAGGGATCAGTCTTCTGTGTGAAGTTGAAGGCAGGAATCCTGAGCCTGTTCTTGAGTGGCTGGACAGCAAGGGAGGACACTTAGCTGCAGAACCACCTGAGATCATCTCAAGTCCAAACGGCGACACAGTGAAACGACGGCTAATTGCTTATGACAGAGATACAAATTATGTTTGCAGACTCACACAGAAAGATGAAAAAACTGTCTTTGGGCGAGAAGAAACCGTGTTTCATATTTCAGGCAAGTTACTACATTTGCTGCTAGCTTAAACTCTGCTGTTTTACTAAAAATGTAAACATCCCAGCAGTTGTATTTGTCTCATTTTGTGTATGTTTTACAGATGGTGCATTTACTCGGCCTTGGAAAACACCGTTCATTGTGGCTGTGTCTCTTTTTGTCAGTATTCCATTAATTGTGGGTCTTATAATTTACTGTAAAGGTAAGGAAAACATATTCATAGGTAGGCTAAAGATTTGGTAACTTTGTTGATCACAACTAGTAATGTGTAACAAATATTAATAAACAGTGTAGAATTTTGAAATGGCAAATGGCAAAAACAACAACAAGCAAATAAATGAATATAGAATTTCTGGAGAAAAAGATTTAACTGATTGAAATAACTGCATATTCTGCTCTGTAACTGTACAGTTGTGTTCTTCTGCTGTTTTACTATTATACATGTTCATGTTTCAAGGAAAGAGGAGGGAGAAGAGGCTCTGGAGGCTAGTAAGAAACACTGAAGAAAGAGAAGGTGTGTACTGCACATGTCTTACATAATGGATGTTCTAATGTTGGAATCATTCAGACAAGGTGTTCTAATCAGGTATCATTATATGTGCATGTGAATGTAAAAGGTATGTGTTGTGGGGTTGTGAGAACTTTGTTGATTTTGTGTGTGTCAAGGCCAGTGTGTGACTATAGAGCTTTGTAGTGGAAAAATTGTGCCCCTCCCCACCCCCATACAAACACACACAATGAAAACTTTACGAATAGTAAATGTTGTGTACTTTCTGATACAGACAAAGCAATCAAAATACATCTACATGGCTCTGTTTGATCAGAGTGATTAGCAGTGCCAAGTAATAAAGATAGGGTTGATAATTATTTTATTTTTAGTAGGAATTAGTATGATGTGTCAGGGTTCACACACGTTCGGGAAAACCTGGAAGACCTGAAATTTTAGTGGTAGATTTTCCAGTCATGGAAAACACAAGGGAATTTATTAAAATGTTAAAATGTCCTGGAAAAAACTATATTGTACTGGAAAATTATAATTTAGCCCACCTCATTCAGGTAGTATACAGTATACACCTTGGTTCTGATTTAGTACTGTATCCTGAACACCCATGAGGACAATTGAGTACTGATGAGCTGTGGCATTGTGTCGGCTGTTTTCTGTGATAGTATTGCTGTAGCTGTGATCTGAAACATCTTAGTTGGCAGTCAATACTTGCTTGAACCTCTGGACAGATTTAGCACCTTTGCATGTTTGACTCATCAGAGGAGCACCAAATACAAACACCAATTCAGATGGTTGCATTTCCAGGTGATTTTTATCTAGAGAAGTACTCAGGGCATGGACTCAAAAAAATGCTTCCTTCAGTGAAAGATTCTACAAGAGTTTGGTGAGTGAAGCCTCAGAAGGTAAATCTCGAACTTTTTAGAAATGAATAATATCAGTGCTGTTTTATAACAAGTTGACTAGTCACATGTTTGAATAAAAATATATTACAGTACCTGCAGAGAGCGCATTTGGATTTGACCTGTGGAAAACCACTACAGATGCAGCATAGTTTAGCCATCATAGACTAGTCTTTTTGGCTCAGTGAAATTCATTGCATTTTATCCATCAGAAATTAAACATGTTTTTTTTTCCTAACAAAATGTAAACAAGCATAAAAGTTCAATATTATTAAATAATAATTTAATGAATATCATATTTATTCTCAAGCATTATATACATTCAAGTACAATTTCTCCTGAAACCAACGGTATCAACTCCTGATCTAACTCCTTTCTGACATCCATTTTTCTAGGCACCATTTTTACTTGTTAGTGACAAGGGGTAGCTGATTTTAGCAGTATTCTTAAAAAGCACAAGATGAAATCCATGTTGTGTTGATCACATGGCCAAAAAATGTAATGCACATAGGCCTTAGTAGGAGTGAATTATGAAAAACTAATGGGAAAAAGTGAGCCTGGAGACCGTGAGGTTTATCTGAAAAAACATTGACTAATGCTGGAAGAACAGGATGCTGAGAAGAAGGCTGAGGTAAAAGAGAAGCTAGCTACTGCCAATGTCGCTTTGACCACTGGGAAATATCAGTCCTGTTGTGTGCGTGTTTGACCTTAATTTGTGTTGGGATGATGGGTGGGGGCAAAACCAAGTAGATAGTAGAACAGGGCCGTGCTTTAGCAAATAATCTATTAATTGTTCAATAACGTTATGAACAGCAGAACATGAACATTCCTCTGAAGTCCAAACCCTAATAGACAGTGGGTGTGAAAGGGGAAATGATTCATAAAGTTTCACAAATATTGATTGGGGTCAGAAATTATGTAATACAGATATTCATATTGAAATTCATAATGATTAAGCTGTGTTCCTCACCAAGTCTCCCTAAACCCAAATATGAAAAACTTTTTCACAATTACTACTAATGCCTATGGAGTGAATTACGTGTGCATTACAGGGATACTAGTATCAATATGCAGATGACAACACACACCACATAGAATAGAGTTTAATAATCACATCTTTGAATAACCCTCAGCCATGTCTTCAAAAACATTTTAACATTGAAATTTCTATATTGTGAATTGAGTTTCCTTTCTAAACTGTACTAACTGAAAGGCAGATTGTTACCATTAACTCCTACTAAGGCCTATGCATTACAGGGATACTAATATCAATATGCAGATGACAACACACACCACATAGAATAACAAGTACACAAATACAGTTCTGTATGTACAAGGGTTTAATAATCCCATCTTTGAATTTGAAAATTGACTGAAACTTGTATATTGTCCAATCGGACTTGAGTTGCCTTTTTCAACTGCACTAATTGAAATTTTACATTTTACAATCTCTACAAAATTCTATGCATTGCTTGAATGGTGGTGATGCAAGATCATGAGTAAGTTTATACATCAAATACATTTCAGCAAAAAAGGAAACTTACAATGGTCAATAATTTGTGTTTTGTTACATTGTTATGGTGATGTTATTTCCTTCTTTTTTGCCAAGAACTTTTATAGCCTGTTAGTAGAGGATACATAGAAGTTGTTAGATCGTCAAACCTGCCTGGGACCAACTTATAGAGTACTTTAATTTCTGTGAAGGAAATGTTGACATTATACTCTGGTCATTAATGGGTTAAGATGAAAATATGTGTTAATAAATACCCATTATAAAATATGTATTATCTGTTTTTGTGCAGGATAAATCAGTGTCAGCTCTCTAACACAAGGTGTAAAATGATTGCATCAGTGCTGCAAAAGTCAACTACTCTAACAGAACTGGACATGAGTAATAACACCCTGGAAGATAAGGGACTGCAGATGCTCTGTGAAGGATTAAGAGATCCACAATGCAAGCTTAAGAAGCTGAGGTCAGTCATTGATCAATATGTCAGCTGCCCCCACTTTCAGGTGTCTCACACTCACATAACTAAAGAATGAAATGGTGTTAATAAGGTTCACTTTCATAATATCCTGTCCTTTTGAATGCTGAATATAGAGCAAAGAACCAATAAGCAGGAAATAATTACCCAGGGGTGGTGTAAAGTGGAGAATAATTCATATACAGAACACTTCATATCATACAGAACACTTCATATACAGAACACTTAATGTCTTACAGAACCCTTCATATACAGAACACTTCATGTCATACAGTCAGTGGCGTAGCTATCATTAAGCACACACTGCTGTTAGGCTGGTGTAAAGCAGAGAACACTTCTTACAACAGGTCTGGTCAAACTATTGATTCGTTTCTGATTGAACGACATGCATTGTACGAGTCACTAGGAGTGGCAATATACCACGGGTGACTCTTTACAGCTAGTAATCACTCATTTTCCATCACACATTTTCCATTGAGTTGACTCACATGAATGTGCTATTAATTCAAAGCGAGAGAACAGCAATTTTCATAATGTTGTATTTGTCAGTTCTCTCCAGAGAAAACATCTTAATGGAGTAGTGTGAATATGCAGCTTGGTGTGTACATTTTAGCCTCTCTCTAAACTTCCAAGTCACTGATTAAACTGTTGCATTGCTTAGGAAAGGGACACTAAGGTAAGCTTGGAACTATTTGGGGAAGCGGAGGTTGAATGAACAGAAATGAAAACTAAATGGTAGACAACACAATTTGATGTGTTAAAGTTTTGGCAGTTGGTAATGGGACTGTTGTATAAAAGCAATATAACACCTTTGGTTGTGGGGCTGGTTAGTGGATATTGCCACAGCTGTGGTTACTTATGGCACTTTGACATTTCTCACCAAAAAACTCACACAAAAGTGCAAGTTGAACAAAAAACTAGTTCCTTGTCCTAATACCCATGTTGTCCAAAAATGTCATCCAAATCTGTGCAGTACTATTTGAGTTATTTTGCACACAGATAAACAAACAAACAAATGATGTCAGTTTCACCCAGTAATTCCCCGATCACTTGCCCCTCCCACTCATTCATGTTTCCCGTTCACTTAATCACGTCTCCACCTGTTGCTCGTTGTTGCTGCTGTGTATTTAATCCCTTGTCTCCCAGTGTTCTCCGTCAGACCGTCCGCGAACCTACTGCTACTCACGCAAGGCAAGCATTTAAAGACCCTGACTCCTGTATCTGTTCCTGAAGTTCCTGTGTTTCTGTCATCTGCCTGCTCCCGTGTCTCCGCCCTGTTTCCCTGCCTGTCTTTGTTCTCTGTCTTACATCTCCTGATTGATTGCCTACCCGCTGACGACCCCGGACCGACTCGACCTCCGCTCTGCTCTCCTGTCCCTGGTTTCGACCTCTGCCTGTCCACGACCTCCGCTCTGCTCTCCAACCCTGGTATTGACCTCTGCCTGTCCACGACCTCCGCTCTGCTCTCCAGCCCCTGGGTTCGACCTCCGCCTGTCCTCGACCTACGCTCGGCTCTTCCGCCCCGGCTCCTGACCCGCTGCCTGTCTACGACCTACGCTCTGCTCCCCAGTCCCGGTTACCCGACTCTGCATTCGAAGAGCATCCACACACTCCCTTTACCCTTTACCCTAAATAAACTGTTCTTTCGTGACGCTTTTGGGTCCAACTCACTCTGTTCTGTGACAGAACGGTCTGACCAGAACATGGACCGAGCGCACAATCCTACTCTCTCTGACCAAGACATGTCAGGCCCTCCCACCGCCACGGGAACTTCTCTACCAAGGAGGCCAGGGTGGCGTATACAATTAACCACCTGTCCGGAAGAGCCCGATTGTGGGGAACGGCTGAGTTTGAGCGCCACTCGTCAGCCTGTGCTTCTTTCAGCTGTTTCGCTGAAGAACTTTTAAAAGTGTTTGATACCGGCTCCTCTTCCTCGGAGCCCTCCCGGGATTTAATGAACATTCGGCAGGGGAGACGGACCATCGCAGATTTCTCTGTTGATTTCCGCACGTTAGCCAGCCTAAGCAATTGGAATATGGAAGTCTTGGTCAACGCATATCTCTATAGCCTGGCGGACTACATGAAGGACGAGTTGGTTTCCCATGCTCCACCGTCAACTCTCAATGAAGCAATTGCCCTGACCGCCCGCATCGATCAAGTCCAGACGCGACATCGGGAGAGGGAGCGACCGTCCCGGGCTGCCATCAGCTGTTCAGGAGGACCCATCACGTCGCCACAGTCCACAACCGCATTGCCCTGTGGGTGGGCTGAGCCGGAGCCTATGGAGGTGGGCCGCGCCTCCTTGTCCCCAACAGAATGACAATGCCGTTTTGCCTCCAATCTCTGTTTGTACTGTGGAGGAGTCGGACATAGAGTTTCGACGTGTACGTTAAAAGGACAAGCTCACCGGATGTAGGAGGCATCCAAAGATGGTAAACCACTACTCCGCGCTACACTGCATCTCCAGTGTTCCACCCACACCCTGGCCGCCCTGGTGGACTCGGGGGCAGAGGCCAACATTATGGATGCTGGTCTCGCTCGGAGGCTGGGCCTGTTGGATTGTCCGCTCTCTGTCCCGGTGTCTGCTCGAGCCTTGGATGGACATCTGTTGGGCACAGTAACTCGGGTCACGGAACCGGTGAGGATGAGGTGTGCTGGCAACCATCAGGAGACTATCCGTTTCCACCTACTCTGCTTGCCGGGTCAGCCCCTCATCCTGTGCTATCCCTGGTTGCGTCAGCACAATCCACATCTGGACTGGCGAACCGGGGTGGTCCGGGAGTGGGGGGTGGACTGTCACCAGACCTGCCTGCTGGCTGCATCTTCTCCTGTCTGCTCCGTACCAACAAGTTCTGCTCCTGATCTGTCCAATGTCCCCAGTTGTTACCATCACCTGCGGGAGGTCTTCAGCAAGACCAAGGCACTGCTCCCCCCCGAGGCCGTCTGTACTCGCTCTCCACTCCTGAGAGACAAGTCATGGATGAATATATCTCTGACGCCCTAGCGGCGGGAATTGTTCGGCCGTCCTCGTCTCCTGCTGGGGCTGGCTTCTTCTTCGTGGGCAAGAAGGACGGATCCTTACGTCCATGCATCGATTACCGTGGTTTAAATGAAATAACGGTAAAGAACCGGTACCCTCTGCCCCTGATTGCCTCTGCTTTTGAACTGCTCCAGGGGTCCACGGTTTTTACGAAACTTGATCTCCGCAATGCATACCATCTGGTGCGGATTCGGGAGGGCGACAAATGGAAGACGCCATTTAACACACCTACAGGACATTACGAATACCTAGTAATGCCGTTCGGGCTAACTAATGCCCCCGGGGTTTTTCAAGCCCTGGTAAACAATGTGCTGCGTGATGTGCTGAACTGGTTTGTGTTCATTTACCTGGATGACATCCTCATCTTCTCCCAGACTCTGACTGAGCACACGCAGCACGTTCAACTGGTCCTTTGCCGCCTCCTGGAAAACTCACTTTATGTCAAGGCAGAGAAATGTGAGTTTCATTCTAAAACCGTGTCCTTCCTGGGGTACATCGTGGCAGAGGGGAGTGTTCAGATGGATCCTGCTAAGGTCTCGGCGGTCACCTCCTGGCCCGTTCCCAAAAACAGGAAGAAGTTGCAAGTTTCTGGGCTTTGCAAACTTCTATAGACGATTTATTAGGAATTATAGTTCCATCGCTGCTCCTCTGACTGCTCTAACCAGCTGCAAAAAAACGTTCCAGTGGTCTCCGGCAGCCAATGATGCCTTCACCACCCTAAAGAATCGCTTCACCCGTCCTCCAGATGCCGGACGTTGGTCGACAACTGGTTGTGGAAGTCGACGCCTCTGATGTGGGCGTGGGTGCTGTGCTGTCACAGCTTTAGAAGATAACAAATTGCACCCATGCGCGTTCTTTTCCCGGAGACTTTCACTGGCGGAGTGCAACTACGATATCGGGAACCGGGAATTATTGGCAGTAAAACTGGCATTGGAGGAGTGGCGTCACTGGTTGGAGGGGGCTGCGGTTCCATTCCTGGTGTGGACGGACCATAAAAACCTGGTATATATCCGATCGGCGAAGCGTTTGAATTCCAGACAGTCCCGGTGGTCCCTGTTCTTCATCAGGTTCAATTTTACCCTCTCCTACCGACCGGGGTCCCGCAACGTGAAACCTGATGCCCTGTCTCGCCAGAGGGAGGATCAGAGGGAGGATCTCTCGCCCATTCTGCGCGTCGTAGCAGCTCTGACCTGGGGAGTCGAGGACCTCGTTCTCAAAGCAATTCGAGATCAGCCCAGCCCCAGTGCCTGCCCTGCAGCCTTTGCCGGTGCCGACGCGTCCCTGGTCCCACATTGCCATGGACTTTGTCACCGGTCTCCCTGCGTCAGGAGGGAACACGGCAATACTGACCATTGTGGACCGTTTCAGTAAGATGGCCCATTTCATTCCTCTTCCAAAACTCCCATCTGCCAAAGACACTGCCCAGGCGATCCAGCTCCACGTTTTCAGACTTCATGGCATCCCCAAGGACATCGTGTCTGATCGTGGTCCCCAGTTCACCTCTCAATTTTGGAAGGAGTTCTGCCGCCTTCTGGGAGCCACGGTGAGTCTAACCTCCGGTTTTCATCCGCAGTCTAATGGCCAGACGGAGCGCATGAATCAAGAATTGGAGAAGGCGCTCCGCTGCATGGCGTCCCGCAACCCAACCTCCTGGGCTCAGCAACTGGTATGGGTAGAAAACGCCCACAACTCCCTCTCCTGCTCTGCCACTGGAATGTCCCCATTCCAGTGTGTATATGGCTACCAGCCACCTCTGTTCCCAAGCCAGGAGGATGAAGCCTCATGTCCATCTGCTTTCGCCTCCGCGCGTCGCTGCCGCCGCACACGGGTCACTCTCCTGCGGTCGACATCCAGATATTCAGTGGGGGCTAACCGTTGACGGAGACCTGCTCCAGCTTATCAGGTGGGCCAGAGGGTGTGGCTTTCCGCCCAGGATCTTCCCATTTGTGTGGAGTCTCGCAAGTTGGCGCCTCGTTTCGGACCGGAGAAGAGATCATGGGTCCCCGCCAGGAGGATAGAGGACCGGACCCTCATCACGGAGTTCCACCGGCAACATCCCGATCAGCCTGCTCTCCGCCGGGGGCATCCAAGAGATGGCCGGCAGGCCGTCCGTCCTGCTCCCCGTCCTGCACCTGTTCCAGTCCTGCCCCCTGATGGTGACGAGTCCCAGGCTCCTTCCGGGGTTCTGTCATGCCTCCCTGTCAGTTTCACCCGGTAAATCCCCAATCACTTGCCCCTCCCACTCATTGATGTTTCCCGTTCACTTAATCACGTCTCCACCTGTTGCTCGTTGTTTGTTTGAAATAGTTAGACTTGACATTTTAGATAGGGTACATTGTAATTGTACATTTCCAAAGTAACATTCCCAACACTGCATATGTCTTTAAGGTCCATCAATCTCCCTGTAGTCCTACAGTGATTTGACTTTGATGCAAGCAGCTAAGGTTCATTGAACAGAGGTGTGACGTCCTCTTTTTGGCTGGTTGAAAACCAGAAGTGCAGCTGCTTTTTGGATCATGTGTAATGATCTCACAGCACAGGCTGGAAGACCTGTTAGGAGGGCATTGCAATAGTCAAGGCAAGAGATTACCAAGGTCTGTACCAGGAGCTGGGTTGCATGTTAGGTTTGGTATGGCCTGATCTTTCTTACATTTACATTTAGGCATTTAGCAGACACTTTTATCCTAAGCGACTTACAAAAGAGGATAACATTCAAGCTACAACAAAATGAAAGAACTAACAAAGAGTGCATATTGCTAACTGTCAGGACACCAGTCAAATTGGACCCAAACGCAGAATCAGAAACAGGGTACATTTATTCAGTCTATGACACAAAAACCTTCAGGAAAATACAGAGGGGAAAAGAACGCAGAGAGCACCCAAGGTAAGCAAAACAGGGCAAAAACGCTTATAATAGCCAAAGGACACTGCACGGAAACCAGAAGACAATCAGAGACAGAACACACAAACCATGGGCAATAAATACAGCAGGAAGGGGAGCAGGGACCAATGAGGGGCAGAGACATAATGGGTGGGTAATTGGCAGGATAATCATAAACAGGTGAGAGACAAGAGACACTGAATGGTAAAAAGGTAAAACACAGAGATGTCCAGCAGATGGGGCCAAACAGGGAACAGAGGACTGGAAACCCTTACAGCTAACATAGAAACTGCACTATTTTAAGTTGAAAGTGCAATAGTATAATACAGTGCAGAGAATTTAAGTTAAGTGCATTCTCAAAATTTACGCCAGGAGATATTCTTGGAAGAGCTGGGTTTCTTGAAGGTGAAGATTGCATCAGTTCAGTTGATCTGGTAGCACTTGGAAGGTCATTCCACCAGTGCGGTTGAATGAC
The DNA here is from genome assembly GCA_027481765.1 of Tenualosa thibaudeaui. Taxonomy (NCBI): domain Eukaryota; kingdom Metazoa; phylum Chordata; class Actinopteri; order Clupeiformes; family Clupeidae; genus Tenualosa; species Tenualosa thibaudeaui. Next base: position 705,513 of record JAIFZK010000072.1, read on the forward strand.
CTTCTTATGTTGAATAGAGAAAATCAGCACAACCAAGCTACAGAGGCAGTGTGATCCGCAAAGATCATCAATCATGACGCCCAGGTTTCTTCTGTGTGGAGCATGTCTAAGATGCTTGTAAAGTGCTGTGGGGTATTTCATATGTGGTTTTACAGTTATGAGGGAATGAAAAGCTCTAGTTTTTATGTGATGTTGACTTTGCCTATGCAGTGTGCTGTATCTTGATGAATATTTTTTTTTTTCATTTTTAACTTATAAATAAATAAATGAATGAATTCTATTGTCTCCATGCCTAGATTGTTAAGACAAACTGGTTTGAGCTGGCCCAAGTGGTGACCATGACACTGGAAAGGTCCCTCTCGTCTCACATACCAACTGCACGCCAGTTGGGCCACAGCACCCCTGTTGTTTGACAGTGTTGCGATGTGTTACTGTCCTCTTTATTTCCTTTAACAGGCTAAATGGCTGTAAACTCCATGCTAAATCCTGCAAGTTTCTTGTCGGTGTTCTACAGTCACCAAACTCCCTGATAGAACTGGACCTGAGTCACAATTACCTGGGAGATTCTGGAGATCAGTTTCTCTCTAAGGGAATGACTAGTCCCCACTGCAAACTGCAGACATTAAGGTTGGTATTGAAGATATCATACCATCATTGTCCACATCATTATACTGTAGTGTCCGACTTCAATCTGGCAGAATTAAAACTACTAGTGAAAACAGTGAAAAAGTCATTTTGCCTTCCAGCCTATTTGTGAGAATTGTAGCTTTTCAAAGTCAGTTCAGTACTTACTACTGTAGACTCACATCTGAACTAGTGTCTAGTCAAATCTAGCATCCTGTTTGTTAGCTTTCCATATGAAACAGCCTTTTTAATCCTACTTCATCTGTTAGCGCTGTGTCTATATTATGGGGCACCTTAGAACAGCTCTGAGAGAGACTATACCGGGTGAAGCTAACACGTTGGTTATTTTGTCATCACTCTCTCTCTCTCTTTCCCTCATCTCTCTCTCTCTCCCCCCTCTCTCTCCCTCATCCCCCCCCCCTCTCTCACAGGCTCTGTAACTGTGATATCTCAGATGGGGGTTATGTTATGCTGGCCCTCTCTCTGATGTTAAACCCCTCCTGTGTAAAAGAGTTGGATGTGAGCAACAATCATCCTGGAGAATCAGCACAGAAGCTGTTATCTGCTGCACTGGAGGATCGTCATCATGAAGTCAAAGCACTTCAGTGTGTATTCTTTAAATCAGTCGTTCTCAAACCTTTACTGTCATTCCCCACTTTGGAAGGGGGAGAATTTTCATACCCCACCTGACCCCCAGCGTGTGAAAAATGTAGCAAAACAGGTCCAAAATAGCAATGGCTGATATATTGGTAAGGCAAGGCAAGGCAAAGCAAGATTTATTTATATAGCACATTTCATATACAAGGCAGCTCAATGTGCTGCACAAAGAAAGAAATGTTAAAACTGAAGAGACTGAAGACATGTGAGAAAAGATAAGAAAAAGGCAGACAAAGTTAAGAGGAGAAAATAAATAGATAAAAGGAATAGCTTAAAAGAAAATGGCTAAATCAATAAATAATCAAAATAAAGAATAAAGATAATAAAAAGTAAGTCAAAAGGGAACTAGGTAAATATAGATAAAAAAGAACATGGCAAAATCAATAAACAGTGAAAATAGGTAAAAATGACAATCAATAAATAATTAAAATAGAGATACAGATATTAAAAGGTTTCTCAAACAAATATAAATAAATAAGTAAAAACGGTAAAAGTTTTATAAAATAAATTATAAAAACAAATTATAAAACTATAGGCATCGGTATAAAGCTTTAGTCTTTTTTATTTCATCAGGGAGTTGGTTCCAGAGCTGGACGCATAGAAGCTAAACGGTGCCACACCACATTTTTTTTAAGTGCAGGTTGAACTAAAAGATCCCTTTCTTGTGATCTGAGACACCTGGGTGTAGTGTATTGCTGAAACATGTCAGGTATTTATTTTGGGCCAGTCCCATTAAGTGCATTAAGGTTTTTTTTTTTTTTAACAGTGTCCTTTGTTCTAAATTAGGCTTTTATCATTTGTATGGAGTTTCTTAGTGGACTTTTTTGGAACCCCTATAAAAAGACAACAGATATACAGTTACAGTAGAGATAAAAGCATGGATAAGTTTCTCCAAGTCACTTTCTGACATTTCCGACTTCTTAGTTTGTTAACATTTTTTAAATGATAAAAAGCAGGTTTAGAGATTCTTGTGACTGCTAAAATTCAATCAGTGGTGACATTAAGTATTTTTTGGAACAGTATCCTTTGTTCTAAGCCCCTTTGTGTAAAGAAGGGCACTAATCCTGAGCTTTTACTCCCTCTTCAAAAGTGCAGTGACTTCAGTTTTGTCTGAGTTTAGCTGAAGAAAGTTCTGTGACATACAGTTGTTCATTTGATCAAGAGCAAGGTGAAATTGAGTGTTGTCAGCATAGCTATGATAACTGATTAAGTTGTTGGTAATAATTTCCCCAAGGGGGAGCAAATATCAGTGGTCCCAGAATCAATCCCTGAGGCCATATGTTGGTGTATGTAAGATTGATTTATGACTAATTTCTCTTTCATAATGAAGTATTTAACCCTATGGGCCCTACTGAAATACTCAACTGAAATCACATTTCTGTGTATGCCCTGTCTATATTAGAACAACAAATTTGAGAACAACTTTGATATGGAAAGAATATAAATTATTTAGTATTGGGGGGTTGAAGACAATGCAAACATTTTATGTGATTTAAAGACCGGATTACTCGAGCACTGTTAATGATAGAGAGGAATGCTACACAGCACAAAAATTGATCGATTCTGCTGTTTATTTTGATATGAGGTAGTCTATGCCATGTTTTAGTTAAGCGATGATATGATATTTATCCAGAATGAATGACTATTAGATAGACAGAGCCATGTTAACATTAGAATTTTTATATGAATTAATTTTTATTTTTTTGAACATGCAAACTGTTAAATGTAGTTAGCTGATGATGGAACAGAAAACACAAAATATTCATTTAAACTTTGGAAGGATGGGGACAGAGGAATTAATGTGTCTTTGTTATCTTAGGCTGTGTTGATTATCAGTGGTGTGATCTGTTACTGCTCTGTCTGTGAGAGATCAGACAGAGACCCAAATGCAGATCGGTCCAGGAAATTTATTTTAGTGCAGCCTCAGGAGTCAGATACAATTCAGGTAAAAAGAGAGAGAAAAAAAAAAGATTAAAAACACATAAGATCTCACAATCCAAGTCAATAGTGAAAACAACACAAGAAGTCCAATAAAAATGTTCAAAAGCAGAGTTCGGGGAAAAACACAAAAACATCAGTCGAACAAAAGGTATCATTCAGGCAAAAAGGAGTTAACACAGGAGATCTTACTATCCAGATCAGAAGGCAGGCCGTACAAAGTCCAAAAAAGTTCAGGTAAGGTAAACATCAAGGTATCTGGTAAAACAAAGCACGAGGACAAAAACAAAGACAGAGCAAGGAGAACCTAAACTCACGAACAGGCAGGCAATTCAAGGTTATATACTTCCAAACACGAGGAACCTGGTCAGACAATCAGACAAAGAACAAAGAACAGACTAGGGCTTAAATAAGGAACAGGAACACCTGGACAAAGCAGGAGGCAGCTGATACTCATTACGGGGAAACAGGATCATGGGGCACAGGTGTGGAGCAGGGGAAGAGAAAGGGGCAGGGCAGGCAAACAACACAGAAGCACATGGACAATACAAACAGACAAAGAAACAGCAATACAGTGCCTGCCCAGCAGGGCGGCCAAGGTCCCAGGAAGCAAAACCCTAACACTGTCTTTTATACCTCCTTATAAAGATTAGCTGGCTGTAAAGTCATCGCTGAATCCTGTGAGATTATAGCCAGTCTTCTACAGTCACCAAACTCCCTGATAGAACTGGACCTGAGTCACAATGACCTGGGAGATTCTGGACTTCAGCTTCTCTCTAAAGGACTGTCTAGTCCCCACTGCAAACTGCAGACATTGAGGTTGGTGACATTGTTTTGTCTTTAAGTAGATTCCAGGCATCGAATGTTAAACTTCAGTACATTATGCAGCGTTTTCTTCAGTGGCCAAATTTCTGCTTACACAATAGTGGAAATTTATCCAAGTAAATGTGATGTATTGTGTGTTAGTTGAAAAGTGTTCTTCTGCGATGCTGCACAGACAGACATGCAGACCTTACAAAAACTGAATGACCCTTAATGACAACTGTCATAAACATCAGTGAAGTGTCATTAATATTCATGATACATGTCATGTCATGTTTATAACAGGCTCGTGTCACCCTTATTTAGACCCCTTCAAATTAAGTGTTACCGCGTCTGCTAAATGCGTCTTGAGTCATGTGATGCTATAATCAGTGTTTAGTCCTGATAATGAGTGATGCACATATTCTTGAGACAAATTTTTGTTAATGCAAATATGAAATGCTAACAAGTTGACTTGATACCCAGCAAGTGTTGATAATCAGTTGTGTGATCTGTTACTGTTCTGTCTGTTATACTTCCCTATACAGAGTATCTGGCTGTAAACTCAGTGATAAATTCTGTGAGATTGTGGCCAATTTCCTAGAGTCACCAAACTCCCTGATTGAGCTGAACCTGAGTCACAATGACCTGGGTGATTCTGGAGTTGAGTTTCTCTGTAAAGGACTGTCTAGTCCCCACTGCCAACTTCAGACATTAAGGTTGGTGTTGTGGTTATGGAATAAACACATTAAACTGTTATATATTAAACACATTAAAGTCTTATATGTTTCATATACTAGTGCTGTCTTGAGTCATGTGATGCTGTGATCTGTGTGTTTAATCCTGATGATGACTGATGAGTTCAGTATTTGTAGCCAAACCTGGTAGAACCAGAAAACCCAAAATCAAAACATTAATTCATTTGTGTGCACCCATTTGATGCCATGTGTGTTATGTTTCAGGATGACTGTAACTCATATATTACCCCCACACAACCCTTTTCTCTCTGTCTTCCCCTCAGACTCAGAGTTATGAAATTAATAGTTAAGTATGTTCAGAGAATCTACACAGTCTGACACAGAATAATTTGGTCACTGAGAAGAGTTCGGTCATCGTAGAGTTTCCATTATTCTGTCACAAGGGTAGAAAAAAGAGCAGAGTTAGGAGAGTAATCACATCTAAAAAAACAGCCGAGGAGACTGAGGTTGATGTGTCACTTAGAGAATAGAGAGAATACTGGTTTGGGTGAAGAAATGTTTGTATTGGAGACAGAAGCAACAGAAAGAAGAGTAAAATCTGTCCACACAATCCTGTGAGATTGTAGCCAGAGTTCTACAGTCACATGTAGAATGTAAATTATTGATGGTGTGTTAGTTGAAAAGTATTCTGCACACAGGAAGCCAGTTCCTCCAGCCAGACCCACTCAGTTTGTTTGCTGATGGTTCAGCCTCCATGTTTATGTGACTGAGGGGACTTGTGTGAGCAGACACTACATACAAGGGCACCTAAATAGAGAACATTTTACATATACACATACACATATATGCACAAGTATGGTGGTTTCAGTGTCCAAGTGCAGTAACACCTCGCCTAGGAGCATTTCTGCTTACCTGTGGAACACACACACACACACACACACACACACACACACACAGACGTCTGATGAACTGACACACTGACACCAGCAGAGAGTTCACCATCTCTGGCCTTTTCTCAGTTGCCTTTCAGAGCTCAAATTATTAAAGGAACTGACAGAGGAGAATGAAAGTACCTTTGTTACTTTAAGGTGATGTTTAAACAGTCATATGATCTGTTCCTTTTCTCTGTGGTTTTCATTACAGGTTAGTTGGCTGTAAAATTAGGGCTGAATCCTGTGAAATTTTAGCCAGTGTTCTACAGTCACCAAACTCCCTGATAGAACTGGACCTGAGTCACAATGACCTGGGAGATTCTGGAGTTCAGCTTCTCTCTAAGGGACTGTCTAGTCCCCACTGCAAACTGCAGACATTAAGGTTGGTGACATTGTTTTATGGTCTTGACATTTCCTGGTTTGGGATGTGAAACCTCATTGCATCACCACACTGTATTACCATGTTGACTATTAAGAGTGCTGCTGTCCAGCATGACATGAAGTGGGTCTGTAGCCTCCATCTCTCCACAGCTTAAGAAAAACTTTACCCAGCTGGGAAAACAAAACACAGATTATATCTGTGCATGTGTTGGTTGCCATGTCTACTGTGTTCCATGACAAGTCTATTGTGACCTCATAGTTGAGGGCTGTAAGATTGCCATATATACTCTGCTAGTCTCTCTAACTATACTCTCATTCCGGCGTAATAATCAAGGAACAGTGGCTTGGACTCACTGAGCTATGCTTGGACTACTTGATCTATGCCTTGAACTACTTGCTCTGCTTGATTATTACCCCAGAATGAGAGTATAGTTCCATGTTATATTAGTTTAGAAAATCACATTTCATTTTCCATCTGTCTTAGTACCCCCCTATAAAACATTACATTATGTGTGTATGGTGTAATCATGGCTTTAGCATCTCAGACTGAGATGTGGTGATTTCAAAGATCCTCAAAACAACCCCTAACTCCACCCACTTCATGTTTTGGAAAAAGGCTTATAAGCAGATGAATGTCCACCTCCATCCTTCCCTGAGGAACCAGGGGCTCATGAACCCAAACACTACATTACCTCACAGGGAACATTTCTGCACACACACAAACACACACACACGTGATGAACTTATAAACTGACACCAACAGAGAGTTCACCACCTTTCCTCAGGTCCCCATCAGAGTCTCATCAGGGGCTGACAGAGAGGAGAATAAAATTACCTTTGTTATTTTCAGCTGTTTGTTGGGTTTTTCTCCTAATCCAGAACCTTGTCTGATTTGTATTGGAAGGTAAGGCTAGGCAAGGTTCCTTATATAGTGCATTTCATACACAAATGAATTTCAATTATCTGTACAAAATAAAATTACAGCAGATAAAAGAAAATAAAAGCACAAAAAAGATAATAAAGAAAATTCATTTTGCTGAGATTTCTTGTTGAATTAGGCAAATTAATTCACCTGAATTCAAATTATGTTCTCCTGTTTATTTTCAGCTGTTTGTTGGGTTTTTCATTACAGGTTAGTTGGTTGTAAACTCAGTGATAAGTCCTGTGAGACTATAGTCAGTGAATAAACTGACAGAGAGGAGAATAAAAGTGTTTTTGTTAGTTTCAGATGTTGTTTAACACATGGGGTGTCACGGTGTCGCTCTGAATCTTTGGTATGCTTGGGGTTTTTCTGTCTGGTCTTCGTGATTTCACTTACCTCATTATTAGTTTCACCCTACCAGTCTGCTCCCGCTTTAGTAATTACCCTTACCTGCCTTCCTTGTTTTCCGATCACCGTGATTTTTCCGCCTCTCATTCACTTCCTTGTTTTTGTCCGTCACTAGTTCATTCTCCTCTTTCTCCATTATCTCCCTCACCTGCACTCCCCAATTATCACCGCTTTACACTCGTTCTGTTGGTTACGTTCTTCACTATTTAAACACGCCCCTTTCATTCACTCTTTGTCAGTCCGTCTGCGAACCACACGTCTGGCAAGCGTATAGATTCTGGCTCCGATTTCCTGCATTTCTGCTGAGATTTCACTTCTCGTTTTCCCCAGCTTTCTGTTACCTCTTTCTTGTTAGTTTTTTGGTGTCTCTGTCAGTTTCCCTGCTTGTCTGTCTCCTGTGTTTTTGCCGGCCTGTTTGTCTCTTCCCCTGCCTTCAGTTCACCCGTCTCCTGCTCCCCTCATCCCTACGGCTGCCTCCTGGTTTTCGACCCCTGCCTGTCCCTCGACTCTGCTCTGCTCTGTCGCTTCCTGGTGACGGCCCCTGCCTGTCCCTCGACTCTGCTCAGCCCTGCCGCTTCCTGACAACGATTCAGCCTGCCCTGCACTCCTCTGCTACGGCCGCCTGCTCGCAACGAGGTGCTCCAGTGCCTCAGCCTCTCCTCCAGGGGGCTCCCTGGTTCCAGTGCTGAGCACTCGGGCAAGCGTCTCCCCGGATACCAGTCCGCCTCTCTCGGGGCGTTTTTGCCTTTTTGCCCCTTCTCCCCGAACCCTTCAATAAACGTGTGTCTGAGAATGTTCGCTATTCGGTCTGTCTCCTGTCTGTCCTGTTGTCTGACATGGGGGTCCGAGGCCTTTCAGACACTTTGAGCCAGTGTGCTACACCTTGACATTTTTAAGTTTTTCATCTAACTAAAAACACATATGCAAGAGTGGCACATATGGTTATATTCTAGAAAACCTTACCAATAATAATATAAGAGTAAAGTGAATGTAATGAAATTAGATTTTATTAAAATTCTGTGTAAATACAATAGATGTTGTTTACACAGAGCTGCAGAATGTATTAAGAAATGTAATATTCATTCAGAGTTAATTGTCTTGCGAACCCTCTGTCACAGTGACAAGTGACTAACATCACTGGAAAGCTGAGATTGCACAGTTTCATGTGATATGTGGATGGCATCTTTGTGACCAGTAATTCAACCATCTTTCTACGCACACTTTGGATTCCATGTCTATAATGTTATATCTATATTATTTTAATATAATCTATAGATTATATTCTACCTCCACTCTCTTAGGCTGTCTGGTTGTCTCATCTCAGAAGAAGGCTGTAGATTTCTGGCTTCAGCTCTGACTTCAAACCCCTCCCATCTAAAAGAGCTGGATCTGAGCTACAACCATCCTGGAGAATCTGGACTGAAGCTGTTATCTGCTAGACTGGAGGATCCTCAGTGTAAACTGGAGACACTTAAGTATGTTCAGAGAATGAGACACAATCTGACACAGAACAGTGTGGTCACACAGTAGAGTTTGACCACAGAGTTTATTTTTCTGTCATATGGGTCATTCATCAGATCTTAAGCAGAGAGAGAGAGAGTTTACAATCTCTGTCCTTCCCTCAAAGCCTCCAGACCCCTGATAACAAATGACTGCACATGACAATGAACATCAGACAGAGACCCCATCAGGAGAAAGAGGGAACTGCAGGGTTGTTCATTTGCAACAACAGAACAAACAATGAAATAGTTTCTGTTATAATATAATAATTTAGAGTATAATACTTTAGAGTATAATAATTTAGAGTGTGAGTTGGAAGAAAGGCTGCCATCAGACTGCAGTACTGGACTTCTGCAGTTCTCTTCTACTTTGCCACTGTTCAGTTAATTATTGATATGAGTAATGGCATAACACACGAAACACTGATATTTACACGTTTGTCTGTATTGATGATACATCTCTCTCTCTCTCTCTCTCTCCCCTTTCTTTCTCTCTCTCTTTCTCTCTCTCTCTCTGTCTTACAGGACCGACCAGTGTGGAGAAGTAAGATTGAGACCAGGAGTGCAGAAATGTAAGTCTATCTGTTTGTTGTATGTCACTGCAGCATATGACTAGATATTATTTACACAGTAAACATCACTGCACACTAGAGAAAGGTGGGAAAGATCTTAAAGCTACAGTGTGTAGCATCTCATCTCAGAGATTTCTCATTGGAAAGTAGATGTATAATAACACCATATTTACAGTGTGTGTGTGTGTGTGTGTTTATGTGTGTGTGTGTCTGCGTGGTTTGTCTATGAATGTGCATGCCAGTGTGTGTGTGTCTGTGTGTAAGTGTATATAGTGCTGTTCAATATGCGCAAGACAGGTTCAAAGACAACTGTTTGTGTTTATCTGAAGGTTGACTGCACACTGATGTGAGATGGCAAAGTCTACAGTAGCCTAGTGTGTGTGAGTGTGTTTGCGTGAATGTGCATGCACATCTGTGTCTACTTCTGCAAATGTGGAGGGGGGCCTGCGGTGTGTGTGTGTGTGTGTGTGTGTGTGTGTGTGTGTGTGTGTGTGTGTGTGTGTGTGTGTGTGTGCGTGCGTGCGTGTGTTTAAAGGCGTATGAGTATGCGTGTCAATTTAACAGATGGCAAGATTCTGATAGATTGTAGACAGAGTTTAGTACCTGGACTATTTCCATACAAAAGCCTGTGCTGTGATATTATAGTCTGAAGTTGTCAAAAATGCTCACAGGCACCTTTTTTGGAAGAGACCTTCCTTTGAGATGAGTGGGCACATAATTGTGTGTGTGTGTGTGTGTGTGTGTGTGTATGTGTGGGGTTTTGGCTTTAGTGTGTATGTGTGTGTGTGTGTGTGTGTGTGTGTACAGATTAAGACAGGGTGCCCCTGTGAGTGTGATCAGTTTCATCTTGGCTATTGATCATTGGCTGTAAATGGATGGGCCAGTGTGCTCCCAAAGGTGTGCTCTCTCCAAATCCCGTCCAGGGAGACACAGTTGATGTTCAAAGTGCATGAAGAAATGAAAGCGTAATCCACCATATGCTCACCTGCACAGAGAGATTCCTGCAGTGGTCAAGGCTACAGGTGAAGCAGACTAGATGTGCTCTGTTCTACCAAAGGCCTAGTGGAGGAAATCACTGTACAGTACAGAAGAGTACTGGAGTGTATTGTGGAGGTTGGAGAAAAGGTAGTAAAAGGTAGTAAATTCAACTGTAGGATTCCTGCATATATGCTGGACAGGCTCATGTCACTCTTATGTAGACACCTTCAAATAAAGTGTTACAAGCACTGTGCTGTACAGATGGACTGGTTCAATGCTAAAATACTGACAACATCTCACTGCATATACAATAGGGGGCACTGCTGGTGCGTGTGTATGTTTGCGTGTTTGTGTGTGTGTGTGTGTGTGGGCACTGGTTGCATGTGTGTGTACGTGTGTGTGTGTGTGAGCATTGGTGGCATGTGTGTTCTGCTGGTGTGTGTATTTGTGGGTGCTGCTGGTGTGTGTGTGTGTGTGTGTGGACACTGGTTGCATTGTGGGTGCTGCTGGTGTGTGTGTGTGTGAGCATTGGTGGCATGTGTGTGCTGCTGGTGTGTGTATGTGTGGGTGCTGCTGGTGTGTGTGTGTGTCTGTTTGTGTGTGTGGGGAATGCAGGCACGTGTGTGTGTGCATGCTGCTGGCATGTGTATGTGCGTGTTTGTGTGTGTGTCTCTGTGTGAGCACTGCTGGCATGTTTGTGTGTGTGTATGTGTGTGTGCGTGTGCGTGTGTGTGTGTGCACATTGCTGGCGTGTGTGGGGGTGGGGGGTTGTGCGGTTGGTGTTTGTGTGTGTGGGAGCACATGTTTGTGTGTGTGTGTGTGGGTGATGCTGGTGTGTGTGTATGTGTGTGTGTGTGTGCACTGCTGACATGTGTGTGTGTGTTTGTGTGTGCAGACCTGCCAACCTATACGCAGCAGCTACTCATTTTGACATCCAATCATAGTGCAGTATTCGTTCTCCTTGGCCCTCCTGTGCAAAACCAAATATCAAACAGAAGCGTAGCGGCAGCGACCCCTCCCCTCTCTACCTGTCTCCACGCGTCAGATTAGGAGCTTCTGTAGGTAAACGCTCTGGGAGGGACATGGAAAACAGATATGAGGACTTAGGCTAAAACAGATATGAGGCTAAATTAGATATCTAAAACAGATATGAGGCTAAATTAGTCAGAATGTTTGTTAGCCTGATGTGAGCGTTGCACTGTAGGTGCTAACTAGCTCGTGTTTATGAGTCATTTAAGTTTGCAAACTTTTTGTCCGTGTGTTGTGTAAAACGGCCCTTTTCATAAGCATTGCCTGAAGATGACTGAAGAGCACACTCAGAGAATATGATGTCCCACATGCAAAGTTAATGAAAATAAAAATAAATTTCCTGTAGTTAATCAAGCAGTTTTCCATAATCCTGTTTAGAGACAAAACGCTCCTTGACGGAGGTAAATTATCTGCAGCCACACCCACATCCCAAAACAACCTTTCGATGGCGGAGACGTTCCAAGACTTCCCCACCATGTATTGTGTGCAGACTGCTGTGCTGATATTGACATTTCATAAAGAACCAACATGTAGACTAATAACCCAGTT
>JAIFZK010000072.1:727500-757500 GCA_027481765.1 Tenualosa thibaudeaui
CTCCAGTTTGTATTCTTCCTCTCCCTCTCTCCCTTTTTCCCTCTTTTTCTCGCTTCTCTCTTTCTTTCCACTCATCACTTTTCTCCTCCTTCCACCATTTCCATCTATATTCTACTTCTCCCTCTCTCTCTCTCTCTCTCTCTCTCTCTCTCTCTCTCTCTCTCTCTCTCTCTCTCTCTCTCTGGTCCATCAGTAAGGTTGTTCTCTATGAGATGGAGGGAGGATGTGAGTCTTGTGTCTGAGGGAGTAAACTGATGACATTAGTGTAGTATATCATCACTACAGTTGAATAAAGGAGTTTCTCCTCCTCCTCCTTTCCCTCTCTCTGTGTTCCTCTATCTGGATGACAGTGGCTTCATGAAGGAGTTTGACACCTCATCCTCTCCTCTGCCCCTTCAGGTGTTGGCTAGAGAGGGTCTGTCTGTGTGGACGCTGCTACCTGGACACTGAGCCCCTCTGTCCAGGGATTGGCCCTTCTACAGTGTCTCCCTAACACACCCACCTGCACACATTACACTCCATATTCAGGGTTTGGGGTTCATTGAGACTCCTCAGTGTCCCTGTGCAGGAACACCAGAGTCACACACTCTTGTTCATATACCTGTGTGATACTATACTATACTATACTATACTATACTATACTATACTATACTATACTATGCTATGAAAATACTTACAATTGTATTGTGTTTATAGGCCGACATCAAAGCTTTGATGATACTATATGTAGAATAAGAAGTAGGTCTGGTCTGCAGAATCAAATACAGTTGTTGTGCCATTTCAGTCCTGGTTCAAGATGATCTTTTAGACCCGTCTTTCCTTACGTGGCTACAGGCCCATTTATACTCCACATAAAGAAGGAAAAAAAGACGGGTGGAGTGTTTCTTCCATCCTGTCCCATCATTTTATTTATTTTTTTGCACAGGAGCTTACAATCACAGAGAAAAACGGAGCAATATCACCGATGTTTACCATCACAAATGGTCGACACAGTTCAGTTTGAAGTTCACTTCTATTTAATTTGACCCATGTTTTTAGGTCATGACATGCTGTCCATGGAGAAAGAATGAGAAAATTAGGGTGTGGGTGTGTAGCATTGTGTGTGTTGAAGTACTGAAGCTGCCATAACAATGTAATTTCCTTCATTAAAGGATTAATAAAGTATCATTCATTCCTTCATTCATTATAAATGCTTCATAAATGCTGGTTTATTGTTGCTCAGCACTACCATCTAGTGGAAATATTGCATTATTGCACACACCAAAAGACAAAAGAATAAAACACAAAAGATGGACAGAGGTAGGAGGAGTATTCACAGATAGGACGGACGGAAGGAAAGACAAACAGACGGATGAAAATTGGGTATAAATGGACCTTAAAATTAATCCCACGTATTTTTTTAATTAATGTGTTAGGCTGTGTCACACGTCTGGTCTGTGTGGTCAGCTTGGCTCGTTTTGACTTCACACACTGTATGAGTGAGTTTAATATGCTGGTTTTGACTTCACACACTGAATGAGTGGGTTTAATATGCTGGTTTTGACTTCACACACTGTATGAGTGGGTTTAATATGCTGGTTTTGACTTCACACACTGTATGAGTGGGTTTAATATGCTGGTTTTGACTTCACACTGTATGAGTGGGTTTAATATGCTGGTTTTGACTTCACACACTGTATGAGTGGGTTTAATATGCTGGTTTTGTTCACCTCATCATTGTAATGATAGATTTTGATTTGAACTCTTTGACACTTTGACCGCTAGTCATCCTGACAGACAATTAGTCACCCAATCACCCATATGCATGTCAGTGTAAAACTGGGTGTGTGCTGACACACACACCAGTATACTCCCTCACACACACCAGTATACTCTCACACACAACAGTATACTCTCTCACACACACACCAGTATACTCTCACACACACACACCAGTATACTCTCACACACACCAGTATACTCTCACACACACACACATAACAGTATACTCTCTCACACACAACAGTATACTCTCTCTCACACACACACACACAACAGTATACTCTTTCACAAACACAACAGTGTACTCTCTCTCTCACACACACAACAGTATACTCTCTCCCTCACACACACACCAGTGTACTCTCTCTCTCTCACACACAACAGTATACTCTCTCTCACACACACACACACCAGTGTACTCTCTCTCTCACACACACAACAGTATACTCTCTCTCTCACACACACACAACAGTGTACTCTCTCCCTCACACACACACACCAGTGTACTCTCTCTCTCTCTCACACAACAGTATACTGTCTCTCTCACACACACACCAGTATACTCACTCACACACAACAGCATACTCTCTCACACGCACACACACCCCAGTGTACTCTCACACACACTCACCAGTGTACTCTCACACACACACACACCTCTCAGTGTACACACACACACACACTCACGCACACACATACACACACACACACACACCAGTGTACTCTCTCTCTCTCTCTCTCTCTCTGTCACACACACACACACACACACACACACACACAGACACCAGTGTACTCTTTCTCACACACACACACCAGTGTACTCTCTCTCTCTCTTACAGACACACACACACCAGTGTACTCTCTCTCTCTCTCACACAGACACACACACACACAAGTGTACTCTTTCTCACACACACACACCAGTGTACTCTCTCTCTCTCTTACAGACACACACACACCAGTGTACTCTCTCTGACACACACACACACACACCAGTGTACTCTCTCTCTCACACACACACACACACACACACACACCAGTGTACTCTCACACACACACCAGTGTAGAAAGTGAGAAACCACTGAAGCCCCTTTACTTCTTAAATAATCACAGAATCCAGAGTGTTTCACCCGTAGACATGGTCAAAAAGGATTCAAAAGCATGGTAAACATGAACAATCACCTGAAGAAATGTGTCCTAGATCTTATCAAGCATGGATGTGTCCAGAGACAACACCTACAGATGCAGATCACACACATGCCTTTCTTTGGCTTTGACCACATCTCACCACCTCTGAGCCTGTTTGTGACTGAACAAGTCCAGCCAGTTCTGTACAGGGAGTGTATGATAAGTACTGAGGAAATGGATTCCAGCAAAACATGTGAGTGAATCTCAAAATATATCAGTGAGTGTGTGTGTGTGAGAGTAGTATCTCTTTCCTCTCTTGTCTGTACATTCGTGTAAACTCCCACTGGACACAAATACAGCACACACACGTCTGTCTGTCTCTGAGGGGAACAGAAAAGTGACACTTGTGTGTGGGAGCAGCATGCTGACCACCCAGAGAGATTTGACTACTGGTCTCAGGTGTTGTGTAGAGAGGGTCTGTCTGGACGCTGCTACTGGGAGGCTGAGTGGAGTGGGGATAATGGGGCTCATATAGCTGTGGTCTATAAAAGCATCAAGAGGAAAGGGAGGAGTGTTGATGTCAATGGGAGGTAATGCCAAGTCCAGAAGAGTCATCAGGGGCAAATTAGAATGGATCTACCATCAGGGGCAGATTAGACTGAAACTACCATCAGGGGCAAAATAGGCTGGAACAACCATCAGGGACAGATTAGACTGGAACTAACATCAGGGGCAGATTAGACTGGAACTAACATCAGGGACAGATTAGACTGGAACTACCATCAGGGACAGATTAGACTGGAACTGCAATCAGGGACAGATTAAACTGGAGCTACCAGCAGGGACAGATTAGACTGGAACTAACATCAGGGCAAATTAGACAAATTAGGCTTGAACAGTGGAAAAGTGGACCTAAAGTGATTGGTCAAGGTCAAGTCAAGGCTGCGAAGTGACTGGTGGCTCTTTCTTGCCCATGTCTACAGCTGAGGTGCCCTTCAGCAAGGCACCTTACTGCTAAATGCAGAGACTGAATTTCCTCACGGGCTCAAAAGAGTAAATTATACTCCTAAACATGCACAAACCTACTGGGCTGTAAAATCTGTATGTCTGTGGCATTAAAAACAAGCAGATGCCTACTGGGGTATTTATAGTTATGAGGGGGTATCTGTGACACACACAAATCCTTCAGTGTGTGTGTGTTTTGGGGAGACACCACTTATATAATAGGCAAAGATTCTGGAGCTACATCACTTATCAACAGTTTCAATCTTGGAGAGACAGTTTTAAACTTGGAGAGACAGACTCAAGTTTAAAACAATGAGCACATGCATTACAGCCTACTGAGTATTACAGTAGAATCATATAGGCTTGGTATAGAGATTTAGGTTTCAATTACATCCTCTTATTTATCTGCATTTATTTTATGCATTATAAAGTAGGAAATAGTGGCGTGGGAATGAAAGAGTTAAACTTTCATTTCAGTGTAAGATGCTTATGTCACCACACCTGAACCTTTTCATAACTGAACATGTCCAACCAGTTCTCAGTAGGGACCTGCAGCACTTCAAGGAAATGGACTCCAGTAAAGAACCAAGAGAGACTCTCAAACATACAGTAAGTATTTTATTTTCTAAATGTGTATAAAGTTTGAATGTACACACTATGTATATGTTCAGTTTACCTTAGGCGATAAATAATATATATGTGATAAATGTGCATGAACAAGTTGGATGGAAACCTATGAGGCTACTATGAGTGAGTGTGAGCTGCCCCAAACACCTACATTATGATACTGTTACACTGTGATACTGTGATACTCTTTTACTATGATAATGTGGTAACACTTAGTATTAGGGTACACATGTTCACCATTAATTAGCACCTAATTAACATGCAAATTAGTAACATACTAACTGTTACAAGTCACTTATTAATATCCTATTCTGCATGACCTTATTCTACCCATAATAAACCATTAACTAAGAATTTCTCCATTATAAACTCATAATTACTGTTTATTCATAGTTAGTAAGTTAGTTCTTGTACATAAATTATGATCTTAAAAAAATACTTGGTTGAGATGACCTCCTTATCTATAGCAGCCCCCCAGATGTAAAAATCATTTGAGCTTTTGGTTCAGCCACATTTAAGCCTTCAAAAATCTTTTTTGTATCCATATTTTTTTACATGTATTTACACATAGACACTCACTCACACACATCATCCTGTCTTTGTCAGAAAAAACTCAACTCAACTCAAAACTCGTATTTTCCATCCTAATCCTAAAATGAATTTATGTTTTCCTGTTCTATTGGGAGGAACAAATACATTTGTGATTGAGAACTCAGCAAAATATACAGTACCACCCTCAGTTCCTGATCATATCATTTTTTCTTACAGTTTCACTGTTAGATATAATAATCAACACTAGCAATGAATTACATAGCTTATCGTCACTTCATTGAGAAAAATGTGACATAAATTACCAATCACCATAAAAACTGAACATAATAACGTTCACCACAAGAAAACAAACCAATAACTCTCACAAATACTAAATCCTAACTACCAACCATCACAACTATGGATTGATCTCATCAGACACAATGGGCAAATCAATCACACACTGACTCCAGGTTGAAGCAGTAGAGGCTTCAATATGGCAACACTTCTCACTAGGGGTGACAAAAGGATATTGGACACAGAAGTACGTAAGACACAGAAGTACGTATTTTAGACAAAGATGATAGATGGTTTGAGAGGGGGGTGAAAGAAGCCATCTTCGCACCTCTGGAACAGCCAACCTTAAACAGAGGAGGGGGGCTACCCACAGCCCTAGACACTTTCACATCTAAGTAGCAAAACATAGAGGCCCATTAAATATAGCATAAAAAACACAAACTCAAATTTTAACTTCATTTCTAGGCCCTGATACTTGTGGATAATTTTAATACAGCAATGAATTCTGGCATTGTGTGCTCACCATTACTGAGAAGCTGATCTACAGTGGTGTGCATCCTGGGAATTACTTAGTAATCATTAAGCCTTCCAAACTTCTTGGACAGTCATTTACACTGTCAGTACAGGCTGGGTTAGTAAACCATATATAGATTTATAAAAATGCCAAAAGATACATATTGTATTATCATTGAAAACAATTGATAAATGAAACAAAGTGTTTCATAGAAAAATAAAAAGCCAGCTCAGAAATGAATGCAGACCAGTAGATAACTGCACTATTTGTATCCCTACAGAGAATAAAAGACATGGCCATGTAGCCAATGAATTATAAATAATAAAAAGTTGCCTACGTATGGAAGAATAGGAGATACTGTTTGATGAGGCGTACCATGTAAATTAGTTTATGCAACAAGGTTTTACAGTTCAGTGTTTTTTTATTATTATTTTGCTTGGTTTTTGGCTTGTTTTTTCAAACTTGCTACTTATCAAACAAATCCTGAATAAGCTGCTTTGTGAAAAGTTCCATGCAGGAAAAAGAGCAAACGTTTTTCAAATGTGCAAAATGGCTGAGGAAACATCATTGACTTTTGTAGGCTACTTTCTGCGGAGCTGCTATGAAAACGCGCTGGATCATCAGAGCTAATTCATTTCTTAGCCCGGATAACCTATTGTGCTATTGTGATAACCACTGGCTGGCTAGCAGTGTGCGAGTCAGGCCTTGTGAAATGTTCACAAAATGCTGGCTTTCTGTCAACATCACTTCTACCTCGCTCAAAAAGCTGGCAGTAAAGGTATCAGGAGAACACAGGCTACACGACAGCACTATTTATCAAAGTAAAACAAACCTTGACTTCGCTTGTGTGTCAAAGTAGAGTTTGACGACTGAATTCCCACCGTTTTCTGAGTCGTAGCTGACGACTCACCTTGACACCCCATATGAGTTTTGGGGTCCACAACTGCTGTCTAGGGGACGGGAAGAGAGAAGTTGAATGGGCGAGTTGAAGGCTAAAGTCTCGATTGAAAAAGTGCAAGCTAATCTAGTGATATCAGGTCTTCCACTGCTATAGGCATTTCGTTGACACTAGTCGTAGGCTAAAAAAATAGACTTGTCGTCAATGCACATACTAGAGTTGCTGTCTAATCGTGGCAAACTTCATTTCGCACAGCAGAGTGGGTACAGCACAAAAAGGATGGAGAATGAATTTACCTATGGATCAACACGTCCCCTTGAAGTTGCTATGTCCTCCGGATAAACTGATGGAATGGCATCGGAATTCAGAAGCAATTTGCTGCTATAACCCATCTGCCATCTGAATAAATTTAAAAAGCAGCTATTCGGGAAGTGCAGTCTGCAGACTCTAGTGGTCGCCGGGATTTTTGATGGTGGCATTCCCTTCCATATGAACTGAATCCATTTCTGTCGTTTCTCTGTTTGCCTCGGAAGTGTATGTAGGCTTACGCCTGAATCTGACTTTGAGCTTTGACAGCCAAGTACAGACCATCTATCCTCACGTTTCGGTGACATTTTGGCAAACCAAACCTTGCACTCCTCGCGGGAACATGCAAATGACTTGCTATAGAGTCCTACCTCACGCATTATGACACACCTGCTCACACCTGAGTCCCACCCGCGAGCAATGATTAGTCAGAAACTATTTACCACTCCAGCGACCTGCAAGTACAAACTACATGCGTCACAATGCAAGCACGGGGATTGGTTGAAAGCAAATGTGGACTATAGTGACGCACTTATGTGCCGATTTTTTCTAATGAGCGTACTGGTGAAAATACGGTTTCAAATTAAAAATACTTTTTTGACATTTTAGAAACATGATAAGAATGCAAAAACTCAATTTTCACCGGAGGGGCCGTGACTGTAACCGAATGCCCTTTAGCAATGCATCGGCTAGTCTTGTCTTGTACATTACCTGGGTAAATCACCTGACCTGATCGCCCACATGAAAACTAAAGTACTGAGCAGAGGAGACGTAGCTCGTAGCTTTTGAGAGACGTTTATTGCCATGTTACGTTAATCATTTTGATTTCGGAGTGTTTTGTGGCGATGTGTGGTGTAGGCATAATGGAAAGACAAGAAATGTTTTCTGATTGCGCCGAAAAGGAAAACACTGGGCTGTTATTTGCATGAGACAACAACATAGCCTAAATGGCGTTGGGCAGGAAGGCCTCGCCTCATCTATTAATTTGGAGAAAGGATTGTGGCTGGGGGTGAATTTAGCCTTGACCTAGTTTCATAAAATAATATAGTATGTATGATTAAGGTAGCCTCCCACGGGATTCAGCCATTTCAGCAGCAATCCTGATCCGTACCAGTTTAAGACAGTTGTTATCTACACAGTGATGTTAGTTAGCATCTCGTTGGTTCAGTCAGTTGTCACTCCAGTCAGACCGTCATGTTTGAATTTTATTTTATGAACAGAAGGTCTACATAGGCTAATACAATGTTGCAGGGGAGAGCCTGGTCGATTAAAAAACGGGACGAATGAAAGCCTTTTCCTGGAAAACCATGCACGTCTGACATGTCAAATCTATGTCATGTTTCTGTTTCTTTAAGAAGCCTGAAGGACAGACGCTGTTGGATACAGTGACATCAAAGCTGTAAAACTATTTTTGCTTGTTGCTGGAAGTTCACTCAAAAATCAGTGCACAAAGTTCACTCAGTGATCGTCCATTACAGGAATAAGCTGTAGGCGGTTAAAACGACTTTCAGGTAAGTGCATTTACCTGTTTTATATTTAAAGATGAGCTTTTACACACCTCTTGTGAACAGGTGCATTTGAGGTAACCAGCGGTCCATAGCTTTGGAAGAAATGTATGCTCCCGCACACTGTCCATTACACAAGTAACTTATTTATTACACAAA
Source organism: Tenualosa thibaudeaui (assembly GCA_027481765.1). Taxonomy (NCBI): domain Eukaryota; kingdom Metazoa; phylum Chordata; class Actinopteri; order Clupeiformes; family Clupeidae; genus Tenualosa; species Tenualosa thibaudeaui. The sequence goes on from JAIFZK010000072.1 coordinate 736,232, forward strand.
TAACACCAATATAAATCCTAAGTGACTTCCAAAGAGGAAGAATCAGGCTCCATAGAAAGAATAGCAGTAGTTAGGAACAGACACATGCATACACACACACACACACACACACACACAACACACACACTTCCAATAGAGGATTAATAATCAGGCTCCATAAAAAGAATAGCAGTAGTTAGGAACACACACACACACACACACGCATTTCCAAAACAGGATTAAGAATCAGGCTCCATAAAAAAGAATAGCAGTAGTTAGGAACACACACACACACACACACACACACACACGCACTTCCAAAACAGGATTAAGAATCATGCTCCATAAAATGAATAGCAGTAGTTATTAATGAACACACACACACACACACACACACACACACTTCCAAAAGAGGATTAAGAATCAAGCTCCATAAAAAGACACACACACACACACACACACAGGGGGAAGTACAGGTGATCCTACACATGGTGTGTGTGTGTGTGTGTGTGTGTGTGTGTGTGTGTGTGTGTGTGTGTGTGTGTGTGTGTGTGTGTGTGTGTGTGTGTAGCTTCAGAGATTGCTGATACTGAATCAGAGAACACAGAAGTAGAAACAGGGCTTGAGGTTTCTCTTGTGAGAGTGGGGAAGACTAAAGCTGGGCTGTTCAGGGAGCCCATACTGTGCTGAGATCAGTGCTGTGTGTCTGTGGGAGTATATATGGTCACACCAGTGGAGAAAGACTGACTCCAGATCAGCATGGAGACTCGTATAGTCTCTCTCTGGTATCAGTGTATGCCGCTATTGTGTTCTGTGCTCATGATAAAAGTCAGGGAAGAGATTAGGTGCTAGCATTACATTATACTGCTGATACCACTACTACATACTGAAAACATTATAAGCTACATTGCTGTAGGCCTATATAAAGAACATTATACTAATACAAAGTCGGAATCATTTCTGAGGGGCAAAGCTATGAGTGTTTAACCCTGTGTTAAGTGCAGCAGACATCTCAGATCTGCTGCAGTGAGGGTGTGTGTGTGTGTGTGTGTGTGTGTGTGTGTGTGTGTGCGCCCAAACAGTGCTCAAACACCTACATTGATAGGTCAGTATGAGGTGTGTGCATGTAGCAGAATTTGATGACCCTTGTGTGCCCAGATCAGCCTGTGTGTGGAGTGATGGGCTTGGTGTTACTGTGAGTGGCAACAGGTGATAAATTATCCCTCTAAATTATCCCCCTAATCAATGACAGTTAGAACAGAGTTGCAGAAAGTCATATAAAATTATATAAAATTCTAACAATGCTGAGCACAGAATATGCTGCAGTTCAGCTCAGTCCCAGTCACTGACAGCACCTGTGCCATGTTACTGTTTCTTTAAGAACAACTCCTGACTGATGGATGAGATTCAGTGTTAATAAATGAACCCCCTTCTCTTATGCAGAAAAGACCCAAAGCTATGCCATGTTACTGTTTCTTTAAGAACCTTATCTGAAGGTTGAATGACAAACTTAATGCTTTTGAGTACAGTGTTTTTTTTAAGCTGTAAACCTTTTATAACTGTTTGTCACAGGAGGACAAAGTTCACTCAGAAACAGCAATCAGCCATTACAGTAATATGCTGTAGGCGAATAAAACGATCCTCAGGTGAGTGCATTTACTTGTTTCAAATTTAAATAGAAATTAATATTGTGGCAATGATTTTCATATTGTGAAAGGTAAAAAAACACAATGTGGTGATTTTGAAGATAAAAAAATGTTAATGAAATAGGCAGAAGACGTGTTAGATTGCACATCCACATCCTCTAGGGTCTGTGAAGAACAATGCTCTATGATTACTAGTTTCCTAAACCCATTAGCTGTAGTAGAGCGCGTGCAAAGCCAACGGCCTACTGGAAGCACACACACACTCAGCCCCATTTCCCTGCAGCTCTCCCTTTCTATAGATCTGTTTCCTTACATCTAGTCAGGGAGAGGAATCCATGGGTTAGTGCTGTTTGACCAAAGTAAAGTTCACTTTGAAACAATGATTACTGCAGTATGCTACAGGTAGTTAAAACAATCTTCAGGTAAGTGACTTAACTTGTTCTGTAGCCAAAAACCAATTAATATGGAGAACGAGCAAAACAAACTCATAGATGATTTTGTGGAAGTAAGTTAACCCTCTGTTGTGTTCCGGTCAAACATGACTGGACTATAAGAAAATTCATGTCAATGTCAATGTACAAAAATTGCTTTCAGGCACATACAGTCTTACCTGCAGATCAAATGGACAGTGTAAGTGTGTTTGTGTTCACTTACACACACATAAACACACCTCACACACCCTATTTGAGTCCACCAGTCCACCAAAAAACCTATTTCCAGTAAAATATCTCCCTCACTGAATTCCATAGGCTTCATTCAGTGAGGCCTATAGACCATAATTAGTACACTAAAGAGAGATAGTACACTAGATAGACACTAGAGTTTAACATTTGTAATATTCAAGAGAGCATAAGTTGATACAGAGATCTGTCACAAAATGTCTTGATAGTCATTGATAATATGTGTATTATATCAATCATTTCTGACCGGAACACCAAAGTTGTAACCATGAAACAAACACAACAGGAGGGTTGAAAGATTGTGTAGAAGGTGTGATTTTCTAGTAGAGTACAGAAGTGCCCTATGGTCTGTATGGAAAAACACAAGGCTGCAATATGAGGAGTTTCATTACATGTAGTCAGTTTTAGTTATCGAGATGCAGATCAGTTACTAGACCACAATCAAACAAGCAAACCATGAGTACAGGCTTGCCTTATGAATAAAAGAATTCACACAAAGAATTCATAACCACTAGACTGGGTGTGGTCACCCTTATAAAATAGATAGGGCAAATGGTAGTGTCCAAAAGTCAATTGTAGCAAGTTCTGCTCTCTCTCTCTTAAGAAAACAGACGTACTTTAAATGAGAGTCAGGCCATACACAAGCGGGATCTCATACAATCTAATGTTTAGACTACACAGGATAATGGAATGTCTATTTGGCCCTCTGGTGAAGTTAATAAAAGGCTCTTTACACCCACAGTAACACACGCATTTGTGCATGTACTAAAAACATATTCCTATCTGTGTGTTTTAAGGTGTGTGTTTTGCACAGGCCCACAGAAAGGGACATAACAGAGGGATAGCTGATAGCTTGTTCCACAGGGGGGCACCAACATGGAAGCTGTGTCATAATCTGGTGTGAGAGGACCACAGGGCACTGTGAGGAGATCAGAAAGTTATTGGGATTGTGTGAATGATTTGTAGAGAAGCAGAACTCTGTAGGAGAGGCATGATTGTCTTTCAGAGCCTCATACAACAGAGGAGTACTTTGCACTTCTTATATAGGAATACAGTGCTTTGGACATGAAAACTGCATTAGGCTACAACCTCAACCTCAGTAGCAGACTCAGCTTGGCCTCATAAGGAAGCAAGCACCCCTACTTTCCACTTTGGATCAAGACTCTGATGCTGTTTCCATACACATAAGTATGCTTGGGTGTAAATAGCATTGTCTACCACAGACACAGGGGTGCTTGTTTCTGTTACTCCATGCTGTATCCACCTGTGTACAAATAGCATCTGCCCTAAATTATGTATATATTAAAACATCACATCATTCTGAACAGGAGTGGATGGTGTGCCCTGTGTCCCCAGTGATGGCATGTGTGTGTGACTCTGCATCCAGACCCCTGGTGTGTGTGTGTGTGATTCTGATTCTCCACTGCACTACCATACACAGCTCAGGTAAGGAACACCTTTGCTGAGCAGAACTCAAAAAAATTGCATGAAACAAACAAAACAAAATAAACACCTGATAATTCAAGTGTGTAAGAGATGAAAATGGTTACAGGACAACTCAAACCCACCAAAGGTCAGGGCTTCACAGTGTTGGGTGACATAGTCACAATAATAAAACAACAATAAAAAACTATATACTTTATACTAAATGCAAATTTAGTTTTAGTAGATGTCAATGACAACCTATTGACACAAAATGCATTCCATGTTAAAATACTTTCAATTTTGATTTAATGTCATTAACGTTAATAATTATGCAGCAGTTGGGTGCAATGACTGTAATGATGTAGTAGGAAGCAAATTCAGGATTTTTTTATTCTACAAAGTAAAATCTGTTTATATTTGAAATGACTGACGATTTGCATGAATGACTTATCAATGGCATTGTGCACTGGACATTCCTTTGTTGTCTTTGTTTTTACAGAGGTTTTCCAGGTAGTGGGCCCAGACAAGCCTCTCTATGTTGTGCCAGGTGAAGACCTGGTTCTTCCCTGCTCCCTAAAGCCCAACATGAATGCTGAGGGGATGACTGTGAAATGGTTAAGGCTGAATCACCAGGGACAGGGATCCTGGGTGCACGTTTATAAAGATGGCAAGGACCAAAATGACAAACAGATCCAGTCCTACCGGAACAGGACATCCTTGTTCAAAGAAGACCTGAAGATGGGCAATGCTTCACTAAAACTCAGCAGGGTCCAGGTATCTGATGAGGACAGCTACAAATGTTTTATCCAGATGGAATTGGATTATGATGATGCCCTCATTCAAGTCATTGTCAGAGGTGAGACCTGGTTTATGTCAAAATAACCAGCATAAGTTTGATGTGATGACACTTGCAGTAAACTCACAGCATGTTCTGATGTCTTTAAATGTAAACAACATTTAGTTATTGGACGAGCACCTGGGATCATTTCAGAAGGCGTCAGATGGGATGGAGGGACCAGTCTTCTGTGTGAAGCTGAAGGCTGGAAGCCTGAGCCTGTTCTTGAGTGGCTGGACAGCAAGGGAGGACACTTAGCTGCAGAACCACCTGAGATCATCTCAAGTCCAAACGGCGTCACAGTGAAACGACGGCTAATTGCTTATGACAGAGAAACAAATTATGTTTGCAGACTCACACAGAAAGATGAAAGATTCTTTGAGCAAGAAGAAACTGTATTTCATATTTCAGGCAAGATACTACATTTGCTGCTAGCTTAAACTCTGCTGTTTACTAAAAATGTAAACATCCCAGCAGTTGTATTTGTCTCATTTTGTGTATGTTTTACAGATGGTGCATTTACTCGGCCTTGGAAAACACCGGTCATTGTAGCTGTGTCTCTTTTTGTCGTTATTCCATTAATTGTGGGTCTTATAATTTACTGTAAAGGTAAGGAAAACAGATTCATAGGGAGAAGATTTGGTAACTCTTTTGATTACAACTCAGAAAGTATAGGGCAGAGATCATGTAAGTAATTTGTAACTAATATTAATAAACAGTAAAGAATAGAATTTTGAATTCATTACATATAACTTACCTGATAAGTACTGGGAATGTAATGCCTAAAATGTCAAAAACAACAACAAGAAAGTAAATGAATATGGAATTTCTGGAGAAAAAGATTTAACTGATTCAAATAACTGCATATTCTGCTCTGTAACTGTACAGTTGTGTTCTTCTGCTGTTTTACTATTGTACATGTTCATGTTTCAAGGAAAGAGGAGGAAGAAGAGGCTCTGGAGGCTAGTAAGAAACACTGAAGAAATAGAAGGTGTGTACTGCACATGTCTTACATAATGGATGTTCTAATGTTGGAATTCAGACAAGATATTCTAATGAGATATCATTATGTGAAGAATTCGTATGATGTATGAGTAAGATGTTTATTTTTAGAGATATTCAAATTATTGGATTTTTTATTTCCCAATTGATTGTTGTGTCTCTGTTAAATATTCAATTCAGTTTTATTTATACAGCGCCTTTTACAATAGCATTGTCTCATATTGGGGTTGCTGTTAGGTTATATTTACTTCCCTCAGGAAGAATAATTTGAAGTTTCATTATGTCTGTATTCCAGTCACATATTCCTTCTTTCCTGCAAGCTTTTCATGAACTGTCTGAGAGTGCAAACTGCGGCATCTTAAAGACGTTCAAGCGGCTTTGTGAAGTGGCTTAGTAGCCACAAATGTGGATTTGAAGGCCTGTGAGAAGTATACAGGTGGCAAAAAAGAAGCAAACTTTTGCTTTACTTTCTCATAAAAAATTAAGTTCTGTGCAGAGTCCCTTTGTCCAGGGCTTTGTCCTACTCTAAACGTTCTTTAGTGTCATCTTGTGACCAGAAGCAGAACTAGGAATTTGTTGACTCAACAAGTGTGGACCAGGTGCCAGACACAATCCAAAACATCACCCACTGACAGACATTATTCTACTGTTGCCAAGATTGGATCTAGGAAAAATCAATCTGTTTTGATCTTAGGTAGGCAAACCTAGACAGCTTACTTTTGACCAATCATGGGTTGTCTCTCCATAGGGGGGAAAATGTTAACCTGACAAGCCAGACTATAACATCAAAATGTATAGTCTGGCTATGATCAATAGAGCGAGTTCGATCTAATGGGCAGAATCAGCAATTGTCTGTCAAACTGCCTCTGCGCCCAATAGTAGCAGATAAACTACCACAGAATTTATTTTCATATTACCCTTTATTTCAATTCTATGGGGTAAATAGTTTTTTTTGAATATTTGATTTAAACTATCACAGTGTATGAATTGAGGTTTAAAGGTGTTTGTGTTGACTGTTTTACGTTAGTATTGTTGATAGTATTACATTATGAACAGCAGAACATGAACATTCTTCTGAAGTCCAAACCCTAACAGACAGTGTGTGTGAAAGGGGAAATGATTCATAAAGTTTCACAAATATTGATTTCTGTGATAGTATTGCTGTAGCTGTGATCTGAAATTTCTTAGTTGGCAGCCAATACTGCCTGGAACCTCTGGACAGATTTAGCACCTTTGCATGTTTGATTTATCAGAGGAGCACCAATACAAACACCAATTCAGATGGTTGCATTTCCAGGTGATTTTCATCTAGAGAAGTACTCAGGGCATGGGCTCAAAAAAATGCTTCCTTCAGTGAAAGATTCTACAAGAGTTTGGTGAGTGAAGCCTCAGAAGTTACATCTTGAACTTTTTAGAAATTAATAATATCAGTGCTGTTTTATAACAAGTTGACTAGTCACATGTTTGAATAAAAATATATTACAGTACCTGCAGAGTGCATTTGGATAAGACCTGTGGAAAACTTTAGTCTTTTTGGCTCAGTGAAATTCATTGCATTTTATCCATCAGAAATTAAACATGTTTTTTTTTCCTAACAAAATGTAAACAAGCATAAAAGTTCAACATTATTAAATAATAATTTAATAAATATCATATTTATTCTCAAGCATTATATATATTCTCAAAGTACAATTTCTCCTGAAACCAATGGTATCAAGCACTTGATCTAACTCCTTTCTGACATCCATTTTTCTAAAGGCACCATTTTTACTTGTTAGTAGGGGTAGCTGATTTTAGCAGTATTCTTAAAAAACACAAGAAGAAATCCATGTTGTGTTGATCACATGGCCAAAAAAAATTGTGCACATAAAAAAAAGTGGCTGAAAGCGAGGTTTTCCGAGAACTAATGGGATTTATTGAGCCTGGATACCGTATTTTATCCAGAAAAAAAACATTGACCAACCGCTTAGAGCAACAGGATGCTGAGAAGAAGGCTGAGGTAAAAGAGAAGCTAGCTGCTTGAAACTGTTTTGTAACAAGTTCACTTGACGTGTTTGAATAAAAAAAAATTACAGTAACTGCAGAGAACGCATTTGGATAAGACCTGTGGAAAACCACTACAGATGCAGCATAGTTTAGCCACCATAGACTTTTTTTTTTTTTTTTAAGATGAAGATATAACACAGGATAAAGACACCAGCAAAGTTGTTTGACAAAGTAGCGTCACGGAACAGAGCGAGTCAGACCCAAATGAGTCACAGTTTATTAAGGGGGACAGGGAGTGTGTGGATACTCTTCGGGTGGCGAGTCGGTTAACCAGGACTGGGGAGCAGAGCGTAGGTTGTGGGCAGGCAGCGGGTCAGGAGCCGGGGCTGGAGAGCAAAGCGCGAGTTGGGGACAGGCAGAGGTCAAAAGCCGGAGCAGAAGAACGTTTACCAGGGACAGGTGAAGGTCGTTACCAGGGGCAGGAGAGCAGCGCGGTGGTCAATCGGTCTGAGGTCGTCAACGAGAAGCAATCAGGCAGGTCACAGAAAACAGAGGACGGGGGCAGGCAGGGAAACAGGACAGGAACACGGGAACAGACAGGTGACAGACACACAGGATATTCGGGAGATGGGAATCGGAAGCAGGAGCAGGAGTCAGGGTCTTGAATGCTTGCCTTGGGTGAGTAGCAGTAGGTTCACAAACTGTCTGACAGGGAACACTGGAAGACAGGGGTTTAAATACAAGACAGATAACACGTAACAAGTAACAGATGGGAGTAATAATTGAACCAGAGAGACGTGATTGAGTGGGTGGGGCAAGTGATCAGGAAGAGACCGGGTGATACTGACAGACAGACATGACCAGAAGAGAGGAAGCACAGCAATCTAGAAAATCCAGTCAGTCAACTTGTCCTCACATGTAAAACCCTCTACAAATATATTCAATAAGGTGAACACATAAAAAAACACTAAAAACAAATGCAATAAACCTGCAGTGAACAGATAACCCCTTAGTACAGTGAGTGGCCCACAATTGACAAGTATAAAATCCTGCAATTAAATACAGTTTTAAATCATTTTAAACAGAGGTATAAGTTAGTTACTTTTATTGAATAAAATAAACACATCTTCACCGACTACATGCATAGACCTACCGTAAACTAGTGAAATTATAATAAACTAAAATACCAGTCTACACAGCAAGTCTGTGGGACATAAACAGGTGAGTCACAAACACACACCAAGTATCTTACACATGTCACACCTAGACAAACAAAAGAAAACTCCTGTTCGCCACCAACCTTACCCTCTGCACAAAGGAGACCAAAAAAAAAAAAAAATGCCAGCACCTTCAACTTCCTGTTTATATAGGGCAACCATCTTTACAGGTTGGGCACTTCCTCCCAGTGTGACAGCTCCCCTATTGCACTGGCCCCGTAATTGCACGCACCCACCAAAGACACCCAAGTCCATCCTCTTACACCGCCCTTCATTTTTCCTCAGCCCATCCTTGGGCTGACATAAAGCATCCGCATATCATTGTGGTGGGATGCCTTTGGTGGTGCGATGTGACTGTTGTGGTTCTTCAGTGTCAGGGGTCAAGTCTTCCACAGACAGTGTTAAAGAGGGAATGCAACTTGTCCAAGATTGTAGCCATTGGGTCGGTGGGAACACCCAAGGATTTGCTGGTCCAGGTTCATCTGCTGCCCCCACTTCAACAGGAGCCTGTAAAGTCAGAAGACAAGGGCGAAGCAGCTTTCTATGCAACACCCTTTCTTTCCCACCCCCCTCATCAGGTTTAACCACACAAACAGAAATGTCAGGGTTTGGTTGTTTAATCGCCACATATGGTACTCTATGCCAGAAATTAGCCAATTTGCCTTGTCCCTTAGGACCAACATTACAGACCAGCTCTTTTGTAGGTGTAGTGCAGGTGCTCATGATGTCTTCTCACCCACTCCTCCATGGTATTCTGTTGGTCCACATGGCGTTCCAACATCACATCCAACATGCCGGCCATGAGGTAGGATGGTAGAGCTATGGGCAGTTATTATAGGCAGCATTTCCGGTAAGTAGTTGGCCCACCTGTGTTTTTTCTCTTCCACCAGAGTTCCCAGCATGCCCAGTAGAGTGTGGTTGAAACGTTCATTGAGGATGTTATCCTCTGGGTGGTATGGAGTGGTATGACTCATTTTACAGCCATACAGACCACAGAGCTGCTTCACCAGTGCTGCCTCAAAATTTGGACTCTGGTCTGAGTGAAACCAGGATGGACAGCCAAAATACTGTATGACCTGCTGCCACATAACCCTCACTGTAGTTGCAGAAGTTTGATCTCAGGTGGCAAATTTGGTGAAGTGGTCAGTCAAGACCATGATGTTTTGGAAGCCCCCAACTGCTGCTTCAAGGGACAAAAAGTCCATGGTCATCAATTAAAGAGGGTAAGAGGCCGCAACAGGAGTCAAACCAACAGCTGACATACCAGCCGACATAAGGGTGCATGGTTGACATTCTGAGCACCATTTCTGGACTTCTGTGGCCATGTGTAGCCAATAGTAGTTAATTTGAACAGTTTTCTCAACTGCAAAATGTCCCATTTTATCATGACAGCAATTGAAGGCCTCCTTCTGTAAACTTTGAGGGAGCAAGAGTTGGTAGCACAGCATGTTGGTGTTCGGGTCTCGGATGCACCGATACAGAACTCCTTATCGCAGCCGCAGGAGGGGCATCTCCCTCAACAGCCTCAGTACTTTGGGGACCTCAAGTTGGTGTTCAACAGGCCGCAGAGGCCTTTTTGCCTGGAAACACCACAACACCTGAGAGATTACATGGTCTTGCTGTTGCACTTGCACCCACCTTTCTGCTATCCAGTTCTGTCCTATTCTGGAGCCTCCAGAAGTCGCTGGCCCTGTGCTGCCATTGACACTGCCTGACAGGATGCTGAGAGACAAGCTTCCACCACATCAACGGTAACCTCTGGGAACCCCGGAACCTCCACACCGTCATCTTCCTCTGGCACCGCTGCAGCACCCACTGGATATCAGAACAGAACATCAGCATTTACATTTGATTTACTGGAGTGATGTTTGACCTGTGTCAGGGAAAAATCCCTTTACACTACTACATGCAAGCTTTCCTTTCCGTGGTACTTTGGCTGCCAAAGGGGAGAGTGTAGTCAGGCGTCCCTTCCCACAGTCTCCTAACTTCAGAGCCTCAGACCACTGTTTTATTGAAGACTGGATGATACAGTTGCAAAGAAACTGTTGCATAATCAACTGAAACTGCTTTGTTGATAAGAGGGGCAGAACATCCTATTCCTCTTGAGTATTTTTCCTCCCAAAACATCATTATAATGATAAAACATATTGGTTATAAAATTGTAATTTCCCTCCTGTTTATCATTATCATTGTACTTCTGTTTCCAGTTTTATACAACAACATCATAGGCTAAACGGGTCAATCTATATCCTCTTCTTCCAGGGGCATGAGTCTCTCATTTCTTCTTGTAACATTGCTCCTTGCATAGAGGAGATCACTACCCGTGTTACCATGTATAAGAGCAATGATATCACACATGAGGTGAACTAGCAGAATAATAACAGAATAAATAACACAGGCATCAATATATTGAGCAACACTGTTTCTTTCTATCGTTTCTTTTAGTCCAAAATGCTGTAGTTCCATCAGCACCCGGAGGAGGACCACCGTCAGAGCACGTAAGAACGCAAAGAACGTAACTGATAGGCAGTACAAAACATTAGCGAGGCCTGTGTTTTCTAAGGCATCTGCTCTGTGGAACAGAGTTAAACAGAGTTCGAAAGCCTCAGATTTTGTTGAGGAAAAGCTTAAGATTGGCTTTGTCACTCCAAATGACACACGTTGGAACTCTGTGTTTCTCTCAATGCAGCATAGCTACCTTGACTCCCCAGGCCAGCAATCTGTCAGTGCCAGTGGATCCTACTCCTGAATATGACAGACTCCTTCTGCACACCGTCTGTGATGAGTTTGGCCTTCGTTGTTTCACTTCAGAAGAAATTGATTTCATCCACAAGTTTGTGAATGTGATGGGTCCCTTAGCATGTGCACTGAACATCTTTCAGAGAGAAAAAAACACATTCCTTGGGTACCTGGTTCCTACCATTGTGCAACTGAAAAACGATTTGAATGGTCTGTTGGATGAGAGTTTGAAGCCTATGGCTAGACAAGGTCTAACTGCATGCTGTCCTCTCATCCAAAACATGATGCAGTCACTCTCTAAAAGACTGGAAGGCATGCTTGATAACAAAGAGCACATACTGGCAGCTATACTACTCCCAGTGTTCAAGCTGGACTGGGTGGAGGATGAGAGTAAGCGATTGCAGTACTGATTGATGTTGAAGCAAGAGTTGCAATGTGTGGCTAATGAGTCTGATCAAGCCCAGACCTCTGATGACCTTAAGAGGAAAAGCAGTACTTCATCCTTTTTTAAGTTCAGTCGAAGCCCATCAACCGTCAGTAAGTCTGAGGTGGACATCTACCTGGACGCCCCGATAAGTTTACCGAGTACATGCTCCTGCCCAAACTGAAAAGGCTCTTCATCAAATATAACACAAGTGCTCCAGTGGAGAGGCTCTTCAGCACTGGCGGCCAGATATTTAGGCACAGGAGAAACAGATTGGGAGATGCCAACTTTGAAAAGCAATTGCTATTAAATGCCAACAAAAACTGGTTGGACTGAAATAGTAGAACTGAAACTAGTCTGCAGACTGCTTATTACTTACTGCAACTGCATTTTTTTCATATATGTTTACTAAGAGTTTTGGAGTATTCACCTTTACATTACAGAGTGATTCCTAGTTTACATTGGTGCATTAGTTCATAAAAAGTTCTTGTCACACTAAAATTATCTGTTTTTTTTACATTCCTTTTCCAGTCCTTTTCTAGAGGAACAGTTTTGGGGCAACAGACAAATAAACCATACAGTAAATTTTGTGTCCTTTGTCCATATTATATATGCAAAATCTTCCATTTTGTGTGATAGAATTTAAGATCTAAAGTGAACAGTTTTAAGCTAGAAGGTAGGCATAGTGATCAAAGTCATAGTCTGAAAAACAAGTTCAGACTTTCATTTTTATATCTCACCTAAAATTAAAATGAACTGAACTGACCTGACACTAGTTCAAAATTAAAATTGTAAACTATGAACTTGAACAGTTCACTTTGCACATGTGTGAACTGAACATTGAACTAGTTAATGAAAAGTGTGAACTTGCACAACACTGGGGTAGGTGTCTTACTTTGCAGTGCGACAGATGGACCCACGTGGCTCGTCCCTTCACCTTTACGGCAGTAGGCATAGAGAGAATTGCTTGGTGTGGCCCATCCCACCGTGGTGCTGACCAGCACTTTCGTTTGATCACTTTGAGAAAGACCCAATCTTCAGGTTTCACTGATTTTCCCTGTGGAGACAAAGGAGAGAGGGGGACGGTATTTGCACTTACACATTCTGTTTTATTCATAGTTTTAATTACCATGTTACCATATCCATATCATCATCTGGACTTGATCTGGTCTTATCGAAATCAGGTAAAAAATACGGTTTTAAAACGACGTTAATTTGCTGTCATGGTGAGGCGTAATTCGGAGACTGAGTTGGACTTGCATTTGCATTTCTATCCAGTTTCCGCCATGTTTTTCACTGTTCCATTATATCGTTCCTCCAATCCAGCTGATTGAGGGTGGTAAACCGAGTGTCTTTTCAAATCCATTCTAAAATGTTGTCCAATTAAAACAATTGTCCTATTAAAAAAATGGGTCCCATTGTCACTTCGAATAACTCGTGGGACTCTGTATGTTAGTATTATTTGTCTGCATAGGGCTTCAGCAACTGTCTCTGCGTCTGGACCTTTACACGAGACAGTTCTACCCACTTGGACAACGCATCGATTACCACGAGTACGTATTCCAGGTTACAAACTTTATTTAGTTGGATAAAATTCATGTGTATCGTATGGAATGGGTATGGTGGACTCTGGAAAGCACCTTGTTTAGGTTGCAATTGGCCTGGCCTTGTGTTGTATACATGTTACACATTGTTGACAAAAAAATGTTTGAGTATGTAATGAATCCATATGTGGTATAATGTTTGTGTACTAGTGCACACATCCCTCCTGTTGAGACATGGCTTAACCCATGGCTCACAACAGCTGCCCAATGGTATAGTGATTTTGGGGGGAACTGGTTTGTCTTCAGGACTCACATAGATACCATTTTGTAATGTGCAGCCTTGCTTTGTCCATCCTGGCTTTTCAGCATGTGTGGCTTGCTGTTGTTTGCTGTGTAGAATTTCATCTGTGTCGTTTTTGTCATCAGTCAATAGCAGGATGTCAACTCCTGTAGCTTTTTTGGCACATTGGTCTGCTAGGGCCTTTAGAAATTGTGTCTGTGCGGTTTGTATGTGCTTCGCATTTGCAAATTGCTACTTTTGCAGGTAGTTTTATTGCCTCATACAATCAGTAAATCTTTATGTTTCACAGGCTTCCCCATCGTTGTTTTGTATCCCCGCCTTTTCCAGTGTGTGCAAAAAATGTGTGACGTGGCAAATGCAAATTGGCTGTCGGTGTATTGTCACTTCCTTGTTTTTGTACAGCTCACACACTCTTGTTAGTGCCACTAACTCCACTGCTTGTGCAGAGTAGGTAGTTGGCAAGGATTTTACTTCTATCTGTTTGTTAATTGAAGTTACGGCATAGGCAGCACAGGTTAACCCCATGTTTGTTTTTAATCGCTGACCCGTCCACAAACACCACTTCTCCCGTTGAGAGCTGTGTATCAGTGAGGTCAGGTCGCGGTTTTGTTTGGTCTAATGTCTGTTCCATACATCAATGTGGTTCCCCATCCCGTTCAGTTGGCATCAGGGTAGATGGGTTCAGCGTTGTACACCTTTCTATTGTAATATGGAGTTGTGGCAACAACACAGTCATACAGAACAGGTGCCTTGCGGGTGACACAAACGTCATGTTTGTTTGTAGTAATAATAATGCCACTGCATGGGGAACTTTGACGGTTAGAGAGTGGAACAGCACTACTTCAGCAGAGGCTTGTACAGCCATTGCCGCAGCCAATACAGCCTGCACACAGAGCGGTGTGGCTCGTGCCACTTCATCCATTTTAGTGGAATAGAATGCTACTGGGCGGCTTTTGGACCCCCATTTCTGAGTTAGGACAGAGGTCATAAATCCGTCTTTTGCATCTATTTTGCTCAAATGGCTTAATATAGTCGGGTAATGCTAGCACTGTGGAGCTAACAATCTATTGCTTGATTTCTTCAAAAGCTTCATTCCCTGCTTCTGTCCAGTCTAATGTGTCATGGGCGGTCATAGGTTTGTAAAATATCATATCCTGCATTGGTCATGTTTTTTCTGCATAGTTTGGTATCCACATTTGACAGCAATTATATAGACCTAAAAAGGACATCATTTGTTTCTTTGTTCGCGGCTTTGGTGCCTCCATTATTGCCTTTTTCCTTTGTGTGTATACTTTCCGTCCATATTTGGTTAATGTGTGTCCTAAGTACTTCACATTTTGGTGTAATCGCATTTGTGGTGGAACACCTGCTTACGCTTTGCCTCTAGGCTTGCTCTTTGAGCTGTCAATCCATCTGAATCTTGTGTATGCATTTCCCCAGCGGGCCCCACTACGTTATAGGAGTCTCTTACACAAGCCCAGTCTGTTCCCATTTTTGACCTAAAAATTTGCTCCACTTCCTTTCCGTTTAATTTATACATGTCTGTTACTATTGTCTACTATTTATACATGTCTATCTACTTTATGGGACAGCACCCCTTCTACTGCCTTTTTGACATCCTGCACCGTCCATGTTGTATATGCGAATATCATTCGGGGGTTTTGTGGACCTTCTGCTATATCCCTATTGAAATGTGGGTTGGGTGACTCTATCATTGGGCAACATTGTCCCATCTGCATCTTCAGGGTCAAATCTTTTTGGCCAATAGGGTGTTTTATCATCATCCTAAATAGGATTGTAGATATGCATTAACCCTTTGTTTACCCCTTTTTGCTTTTGGTCCCCCCTTTTTGGACTGGTGTGGATGGAGGAGGTTCTGTGGGTTGCTCCCACAGCACTCCGTGGGAAGGAAACACTAAGTGCTTAGTAGTATGAAGGAGATCCGCTGCAGAGAGGATACCGTTTACCTTGAGAGTTGATCAGGCTCTGACTGTCCCTACCAAACATCCACCTTTCTATGCTACTAGAATCACCCAGAGTGATAAAAAAAAACGTATTCTTAGTCCAGTAAGGAAATATACTACTACAAAGACCACACGACAGACAAGCTTTCCTTTCCGCGGTACTTTGGCTGCCAAAGGGGAGAGTGTAGTCAGGGCCGTCCCTTCCCACAGAGTCCTAACTTCAGAGCCTCAGACCACTGTTTTATTGAAGACAGGATGATACAGGTGCACAGAAACTGTTGCATAATCAACCGAAACTGCTTTGATGATAAGAGGGGCAGAACATCCTATTCCTCTTGAGTATTTTTCCTCCCAAAACATCATTATAATGATAAGACATATTGGTTATAAAACTCTACATAATGATAACTCTATTTATTTCCAACAACCTGCAACCTATAACTAGCCAACTGAGCCACCCATTGTTGCTCCACTGCCCCTAATCGTGCTGTGGCCAAATGTGCAAGAGGATTGTTGTCAGTGTATACAGTGAAGTCTGAGCCAAGAAGATACTTTTCAGTAATGTCCCATTTAAGAGACAATAGTTCCATCTTGATAAGCAATGACCTTTTCATGTCTGTGAGAGCACAGCCCCTAAGCCTTGATGGCTTGCATCAGTGTAAAACAAAAAGGGTAGTGTGAAATTCACGAATGTCAGGACTGGCGCCTGAACGAGACCTTGCTTTAGGGACACAAATGCTGTTTCACATTCATTGGAGCTTGGACTAATTATATCTGCGTTCAACATTTGCTTAAGCAATGCAGCTTAATCATTATGAATTTCAACATGAATATCTTTATTATATAATTAATCAAATCAAGATTTGTGAAATGTTTTAAATCATTTCCCCTTTCACACACACTCATACATGATTTTAAAGCAGTAGTCCGGAGTGTCTACTCTGAGAAGTGCAGTGTGGGACCAAGTCCAATGCAATTACTGTGACGCTGTATTTACCTACCATAGCACAACGTCTCCTCTAATAGATAATTTAAGAAATGTACATTTGAACGTAAATTCCAGCGAAGCCAGCACTAGCGGAGGACGGCATCAACACTAGCTAGGAGGACGTGTGATGAGAAGCGAGCCAAAGAAATTTCCAAATGCATTGTTAATATGATTGTCAGAGACATGTTGCCTTTTAGTGTGGCTGAGAACGAGTTTTTCCGAAAACTAAGCCAGGATATCGTATTTTATCCATAAAAAACATTGACCAACCGCTTGGAGCAACAGGATGCTGAGAAGAAGGCTGAGGTAAAAGAGAAGCTAGCTACTGTCAACGTCGCTTTGACCACGGGGAAATATCAGTCCTGTTGTGTTTGACCTTAATTTGTGTGGGGATGATGGGTGAGGGCAAAACCGTGTAGATAGACTATGGATCTGAACAGGGCCGTGCTTTAGCAAATAATCGATTAATTGTTCGATAACATTATGAACAGCAGAACATGAACGTTCTTCTGAGGTCCAAACCCTAATAGACAATGACACAGGGTCACTACTATCAATATGCAGATGACAACAGAGGAACAATACACACCATATAGAATAACAAGTACATAAAACAGTTCTGTATGAATAAGAGCTAAATGATCACATCTTCAAAGATATTTTAAAACTAGCTAAAACTTGTACAGTCTTGAACCGGAATGGAGTTCCCTTTTTCTACTGTACTAATCGAAAAGGTAGATTGTTAGCATGAACTCCTACTAAGGCCAATGTGTGCATTACAGGGATACTAGTATCAATATGCAGATGACAACACACACACACCACATAGAATAACAAGTACGCAATTACAGTTCTTTATGTACAAGGGTTTAATAATCACATCTTTGAATAGCTGTCAGCCATGTCTTCAAAGACATTTTAAAATTGGCTGAAACTTGTATATTGTCCAACCAGAGTTGAGTTGCCTTTTTCAACTGCACTAATTGAAAAGGCTGATTGACTGGCCAAAAGCAGTCTTCCTGAAATTTACATAACAATCACCTCTCACAGATTTTTGACATTCTACTCTGGTCATTGATGCGTTAAGAGGACTATGTGTCAAAATATATCTTAATAAATACCCATTGTAAAATATGCATTATCTGTTTTTATGCAGGATGAATCAGTGTCAGCTCTCTAACACAAGCTGTGAAATGATTGCATCAGTGCTGCAAAAGTCAACTACTCTAACAGAACTGGACATGAGTAATAACACCCTGGAAGATAAGGGACTGCAGATGCTCTGTGAAGGATTAAGAGATCCACGATGCAAGCTTAAGAAGCTGAGGTCAGTCAATATGTCACCTGTTACTTTCAGGTGTTTCACACTCACATAACTAAAGAATGAAATGGTTCTAATAAGATTCACTTTCATAATATCCTGTCCTTTCGAATGCTGAATATAGAGCAAAGAACCAATAAGCAGGAAATAATTACCCAGGGGTGGTGTAAAGTGGAGAACAATTCATATACAGAACACTTCATGTCATACAGTCAATGGTGTAGCTATCAGTAAGCAGACACTGCAGTTAGGGTGGTGTAAAGCAGAGAACACTTCTTACAACTGGTCCGATCAAACTAATTTCTGATTGAACGAGATGCATTGTACTAGTCACTAGGAGTGGCAATATACCACGGGTGAGTCTTTACAGCTAGTAATCAGTAATTTTTCATCACACATTTTCCATTGAGTTGACTCTCATGAATGTGCTATTAATTCAAAGCGAGAGAACAGCGTATTTGTTAGTTCATGTAGTATTTGTCAGTTCTCTCCAGAGAAAACGTCTTAATGGAGTAGTGTGAATATGCAGCTTGGTGTGTACATTTTAGCCTCTCTCTCTAAACTTCCAAGTCACTGATTAAACTGTTGCATTGCTTAGGAAAGGGACACTAAGGTGAGCTTGAAACTATTTTGGGGAGCGGAGGTTGAATGAATGGAAATGAAGTAGAAAACACAATTTGATGTGTTAAAGCTTCATCAGTTGGTAATGGGACTGTTGTATAAAAGCAACATTACAGCTTCTCTCTAGGGGACTGTCTAATCCCCACTGCAAAAAGCTGAATTGAATATTCAGGATTACAGTTTCAGTTGCATCTGAGTATCCTCTGCAGAAACATTTACTGTATTACAATTTCTCCTGAAACCAAAGGTATCAACCACTTGATTTACTGTATATTTAATAATAATAATAGTTTTGTTTTCTGCATTTGTGCAATTTTTTTTCTTGTGCACAATATCCTCCATTATTGGTTCTCCTATCATATTAATTGATCTTCTTTTCTATTATTTTGGTTATAATTATTAGCCCATTGCCAGAAATGAAAATTAGCTGTGGTGAGGAGACGCACATGTGCACAATCAATCCCACATGAATAGACAACTGCTTCTTCAGTGATTTTCACCAAATGTTAAACGTCAAATATTTGATTTAACAAGCATAGCTATTCAAAGATGAGCATGATCTCACAGTAAAGTGATGATGAGGTGTTGAAGTCTAACAGTGCTATGGCTGTGTTGAGGGAGTTTAAAAGGGTATTGACAGCAGTGTTAAGTAAAGCTGTAAGGTTAACCCTGCCAGGTTTGAAAAACTGAAAAGGGTTGAAAATTCATTCAAAATGTAGAAAAGTAATCCAAAAGTCATCAAGTGTAATTAGTAACATTACTTTGTTAAAGTAATTGAAATAGTCACACTTTACATTTTAGATAGGGTAACTTGTAATTGTATTACATTACATTTCCAAAGTACCTTTCCCAACACTGCATGGCTTTAAAAGGGTATTACGGTCCATCAGTCTCCTTGTAGGCCATCAGTGATTTGACTTTGATGCAAGCAGCTAAGGTTCATTGAACAGAGGTGTGACGTCCTCTTTTTAGCTGGTTGGAAACCAGACAGGCAGCAGCATACTGGATCATCTGTAACTGTCTCACAGCACAGGCTGGAAGACCTTTTAGGAGGTGTAAGGAACCAGTACAGATGACCCAAGAGCAACACGTTAAATCACCAACAGTTTATTAAGCATAGGAGGGAAAGGGAGTGTGTGGATGCTCTTCGGATGGTGAGTCGGGTAAGCCGGGGCAGGAGAGCAGAGCAGAGGTCGCGGACAGGCAGCGGGTCAGAAGCCGGGGCAGGAGAGCAGAGCAGAGGTAGTGGACAAACGGAGGTCGTTACCAGGGGCAGGAGAGCAGTGCGGTGGTCAATCGGTCCGGGGTCGTCAACAGGAAGGCAATCCGACAGGATACGAAGAACAGTGGACGGGAGCAGGCAGGAGAACAGGACAGAAACACAGGAACAGACGGACGACAGAAACACAGGATCTTCGGGAAACGGGTTTCGGGAGCAGGAATGGGAGTCAGGGTCTTAAATGCTTGCCTTGCGTGAGTAGCAGTAGGTTCGCGGACAGTCTGACAGGGAACACTGGAAGACAGGGGTTTAAATAGAGGACAGACAACAGATAACGAGCAACAGGTGGAAGTAATGATTGAGGCAGATTAGCGAGAGTTAGTGTGAGGGGCAAGTGATCAGGGAGAGAACGGGTGATACAGACAGACAGACATGACAGGAGGACATTGCAGTTGTCAAGGCGAGAGATTACCAAGGTCTGTACCAGGAGCTGGGTTGCATGTTAGGTTTGGTACGGCCTGATCTTTCCTATGTTGAATAGAGAAAAACAGCACATCTGGGCTACAGAGGCAGTGTGATCCGCAAAGGTCAGCCAGTCATCAATCATGACGCCCAGGTTTCTTGCAACATTGATGGGAGCAACAGATAGGGATTCTGTCTTAATGCTGATGTTATGTATGGTTTACTTGGCATTACAACTGACATTACAACTGATCAGAAGATATGCTGCAAACAGAGTCATTGTTGATCGTGAGGAGTCTGGAGAAATGCCTGTGAAATCCCAGAGAGACTGAATAATATGTTTAGCATGTGTAGAAGAGCTGTGGGGGAACTGATATGTAGTTTATAATGATGTGTGGAGTATGTCTAAAATGCTTGTAAGAGCTGTGGGGGAACTGATATGTAGTTTATAATAATGTGTGGAGTATGTCTAAAATGCTTGTAAGAGCTGTGGGGGAACTGATATGTAGTTTATAATGATGTGTGGAGTATGTCTAAAATGCTTGTAAGAGCTGTATGGGAACTGATGTGTAGTTTATAATGATGTGTGGAGTATGTCTAAAATGCTTGTAAGAGCTGTATGGGAACTGATGTGTAGTTTATAATGATGTGTGGAGTATGTCTAAAATGCTTGTAAGAGCTGTGGGGGAACTGATATGTAGTTTTGTGGTTGGGATGGAATGAAAAGCTCTAGTTATATTGACTTTGATTAATTAGTGTGTTATATCTTGATTAATTTAATTGTCTTTTGATGTTTATAAATGAAGTCTATTGCCTCCATGCTTTAACACCTGCCAGGCTAATTGTGCTTCTTTACTTAAAAGTGACGACAAGCCGGTTTGTGCTGGCCCAGGTTCCCCTAGATTTAAGGCTGGTA
>JAIFZK010000072.1:767500-770000 GCA_027481765.1 Tenualosa thibaudeaui
CATGTTTGTGTGTGTGTGTGTGGGTGATGCTGGTGTGTGTGTATGTGTGTGTGTGTGTGCACTGCTGACGTGTATGTGTGTGTGTGTTTGTGTGTGCAGACCTGCCAACCTATATGCAGCAGCTACTCATTTTGACATCCAATCATAGTGCAGTATTCGTTCTCCTTGGCCCTCCTGTGCAAAACCAAATATCAAACAGAAGCGTAGCGGCAGCGACCCCTCCCCTCTCTACCTGTCTCCACGCGTCAGATTAGGAGCTTCTGTAGGTAAACGCTCTGGGAGGGACATGGAAAACAGATATGAGGACTTAGGCTAAATTAGTCAGAATGTTTGTTAGCCTGATGTGAGCGTTGCACTGTAGGTGCTAACTAGCTTGTGTTTATGAGTCATTTAAGTTTGCAAACTTTTTGTCCGTGTGTTGTGTAAAACGCCCCTTTTCATAAGCATTGTCTGAGGATGACTGAAGAGCACACTCAGAGAATACGATGTCCCACATGCAAAGTTAATGAAAATAAAAATACATTTCCTGTAGTTAATCAAGCAGTTTTCCATAATCCTGCTTAGAGACAAAACGCTCCTTGACGGAGGTAAATTAGATGCAGCCACACCCACATCCCAAAACACCCCTTCAATGGCGGAGACGTTCCAAGACTTCCCCACCATGTATTGTGTGCAGACTGCTGTGCTGATATTGACATTTCATAAAGAACCAACATGTAGACTAATATCCCAGTTGAAGCCAATTAAAATGCACAGCAACAAACATGTCTGTAGGCTACTTGTTATATAGACTTAGGCTATAAATAGACACATGCAAAGATTAACATGAAGGTTTAATGTCATAAGGGTGAGATCTGCTCTGCTCATTGATAACTTCTCATTGATAAGCACTGAGACTATACACACATCAGTTATGATCAAAGAACAAAATAGTCAGTTGGGGATTTTTATTGTGTATGTGATTTATTGTGAATGGTTTCATCAAAAACTAGTCTAGAGATATTCAAAGGGGGTCTGTGGTCCAAAGGTCAATCATAGATACTGCAGTATTTTTATAGTGTAGTTCACAAACATGTAATGACTTTATAAGATACGTGACGCTAGAGACCACACATCAATATTGCGACACAACACACTGATGGTGTTTGTGTGTTTGTGTGTGTGTGTGTGTGTGTGTGTGTGTGTGTGTGTGTGTGTATGTGTGTGTAGACTCTGTTGGTGTGTGTGGGCACTGCTGGCATGTGTGTATGGATGCTGCTGGCGTGTGTGTGTGTGGATGTGTGTGTGGGCACTGCTGGTGTTTGTGTGTGTGTGTCATCAATATTGCAACACAACACAAACACACTGATTCTGTTTGTGTGTTTGTGTGTGCGTGTGTGTGTGTGTGGGCACTGATGGTGTTTGTGTGTGGGTATTGTGGATGTGTGTGTAGACTCTGCTGGTGTGTGTGGGGGCACTACTGGTGTGTGTGTGGGTGTGAGACTCTCCCCTTCTCACTGTTTAATTTGACTGGTAGGAAGGAGGGAGAGAGACTTTGGTAGGAGAGAGAGAGAGAGACTTTGGTTGGAGAGAGAGAGAGAAAGAGTTTGGTAGGAGAGAGAGAGACTTTGGTAGGAGAGAGAGAGAGAGACTTTGGTAGGAGAGAGAGAGAGAGACTTTGGTAGGAGAGAGAGAGAGAGACTTTGGTAGGAGAGAGAGAGAGAAAGAGTTTGGTAGGACAGAGAGAGACTTTGGTAGGAGAGAGAGAGAGAGAGACTTTGGTAGGAGAGAGGGAGAGAGAGACTTTGGTAGGAGAGAGAGAGAGACTTTGGTAGGAGAGAGGGAGAGAGAGACTTTGGTAGGAGAGAGGGAGAGAGATTGGTGTGGTGTGTGTGATGCTGGTGTGTGTGTGTTTGTGTGTGTGTGTGTGTCGGCGATGCTGGTGTTTGTGTGTGTGTGCACAGCTTTTTGTTTGTGCTGCCATGTGTGTGTGTGGAGCTGCTTGTGTGTGTTTGTTCATGTGTGTGTGTCTGTGTGTTTGTGCACCACATTTTTGTTGTGCTGCCGTGTGTGTGTGTGTGTGTTTTCACACCGCTTTTTCTGCTGCATTGTGTGTGTGTGTGGGCGATGCTGGTGTGTGTGTTTGTGTGTGTGTGTGTGTGTGGGCAATGCTGGTGCTTTTTTTTGTGCTGCCGTGTGTTTGTGTGTGAGGCGATTCTGGTGTGTGTGTGTGTTTGTTCATGTGTGTGTGTGTTTGTGTGTGTGTGTGAGTGTGTATTTGTGTGTGTGTTTGTGCACCACCTTTTTGTGCTGCCATATGTATGTGTGTGTGTGTTTGTGTGTGTGGGCGATGCTAATGTGTGTGTGTTTATGTGTGTGTGTGTGTGAGTGTGTATTTGTGTGTGTGTGTGTGTGTGTGTGATGCCGGCATGTGTGTGTTGTGCTGCCATGTGTATATGTGTGTGTGTGTGTGTTTGTGTGTGTGTGTGGGCAATGCTTGTGTGTGTCTGTGTGTGTTTGT
>JAIFZK010000072.1:782500-825000 GCA_027481765.1 Tenualosa thibaudeaui
GTGTCTGTGTCAGTGTGTGTTTGTGTGTGTGGTGTAAGAGTTCCCTTTTTCCAGAGATAGAGATTATTTTGGATGATTTTCTGATTGACATTGGCTTTGGGTGTGCCACACACTCTTCCCCTCCAGAACCATAAAGCCAGCAGTCAGCTACATCTTACAACAGCCAAGGTGCACTGACTGTAACACACCCACTAACAAGTACTATAACTTATGACACATCACACCACACATTTCACCACACTGGGTGTGGTGTCTTTATGGTACCCCTATAAACACACACACACACACACACACAGAGAGAGAGAGAGAGAGAGAGAGAGAGAGAGAGAGAGAGTTTGAGTATAATCAGGAGTACCACATTTAAATAGTTCTGCTGGAACAGATGTAGTCACACTGCTGTTCAAAGGTTGGGGGTCACCAAGAAGTTTCCATTCTGTTCTTTTACAGACAGGATGCCAATGGACAGTTTCATCCCTTCATGAGTCTGTCTCATCCCTCTGTCCTGTCCCCTGTCTCACAGGTGTGTGGGTCTGTTTAAGTCCCACACAAGTCGGTGGGTCTGTGTAAGTCATACATGAGTCTGTTTGTCAGTTTAAGTCCTACATGAGTCTGTGTGTCTGTTTAAGTGCTACATGAGTCTGTTTCAGTCCAACATGAGTCTGTTTAAGTCCTACATGAGTCTGTGTGTCTGTTTAAGTCCTACATGAGTCTGTTTAAGTCCTACATGAATCTGTGTGTCTGTTTAAGACCTACATGAGTCTGTTTAAGTCCTAAATGAGTCTGTTTAAGTCCTACATGAGTCTGTTTGTCTGTTTAAGTCCTACATGAGTCTGTTTAAGTCCTACATGAGTCTGTTTGTCTGTTTAACTCCAACTTGAGTCTGTGTGTCTGTTTAAGTCCTACATGAGTCTGTGGGTCTGTTTAAGTTCTACATGAGTCTGTTTCAGTCCAACATGAGTCTGTGGGTCTGTTTCAGTCCTACATGAGTCTGTGGGTCTGTTTAAGTCCTACATGAGTCTGTGGGTCTGTTTAAGTCCTACATGAGTCTGTGTGTCTGTTTAAGTCCTACATGAGTCTGTTTAAGTCCAACATGAGTCTGTGTGTCTGTTTAAGTCCTACATGAGTCTGTTTAAGTCCTACATGAGTCTGTGGGTCTGTTTAAGTCCTACATGAGTCTGTGGGTCTGTTTAAGTCCTACATGAGTCTGTTTAAGTCCTACATGAGTCTGTGGGTCTGTTTAAGTCCTACATGAGTCTGTTTAAGTCCTACATGAGTCTGTGGGTCTGTTTAAGTCCTACATGAGTCTGTGTGTCTGTTTAAGTCCTACATGAGTCTGTTTAAGTCCTACATGAGTCTGTGGGTCTGTTTAAGTCCTACATGAGTCTGTTTGTCTGTTTAAGTCCTACATGAGTCTGTTTAAGTCCTACATGAGTCTGTGTGTCTGTTTAAGTCCTACATGAGTCTGTTTAAGTCCTACATGAGTCTGTGGGTCTGTTTAAGTCCTACATGAGTCTGTGTGTCTGTTTAAGTCCTACATGAGTCTGTTTAAGTCCTACATGAGTCTGTGGGTCTGTTTAAGTCCTACATGAGTCTGTGTGTCTGTTTAAGTCCTACATGAGTCTGTGGGTCTGTTTAAGTCCTACATGAGTCTGTTTAAGTCCTACATGAGTCTGTTTAAGTCCTACATGAGTCTGTGGGTCTGTTTAAGTCCTACATGAGTCTGTTTAAGTCCTACATGAGTCTGTGGGTCTGTTTAAGTCCTACATGAGTCTGTGGGTCTGTTTAAGTCCTACATGAGTCTGTGGGTCTGTTTAAGTCCTACATGAGTCTGTGGGTCTGTTTAAGTCCTACATGAGTCTGTGGGTCTGTTTAAGTCCTACATGAGTCTGTGGGTCTGTTTAAGTCCTACATGAGTCTGTGGGTCTGTTTAAGTCCTACATGAGTCTGTGGGTCTGTTTAAGTCCTACATGAGTCTGTTTAAGTCCTACATGAGTCTGTGGGTCTGTTTAAGTCCTATATGAGTCTGTTTCATCCCTACATGAGTGTGTTTCATCTCTACGCGGGTCTGTGGGTCTGTCTGTCCTACACACACACACACACACACACACAGATACACACGCACACCAACACATACACACACACACACAGATACACATACACACAGATACACACACACACAGATACACACACACACCAACACATACACACCTGGGCGTTGCTGCCGTGACATGGTTCCATATTGTCCCACAGCATGAATGGTCCGCTTACATCAGCCAGTGTTTAAGACTTAAAACACACAATAATTCACACATCAGCCAGTGTTTAAGACTTAAAACACACAATAATTGACAGAACAGCCACACACACACACACACAGACATACACACACAGACAAACACACACACACACGCACATACATACACATACACGCACATACATACACATACACGCACACATACACACACACACACACACACACATACACACACACCCTAGCTCAAAGTCCCTCTTATTTTGGCTCAAGCAGCTTACTGGGGCAAAAACACTCAAAATTCCCCTCTTCTCAACCTATATTATTTCCTCTCTTTGTTTTTTACTGTGTAGGAGAAACATCTTATTTCAGATTTTGCTTTAAAAGACCCGACTACTGATCTATGCCATGTTTCTGTTTCTTTAAGAAGGCTGAAGGACAGACGTCAGTGCTGTTGGATACAGTGATATCAAAGCTGTAAAACTATTTTTTATAACTGCTTGTTACTGGAAGTTCCCTCAGAAACACAGAGCACAAAGTTCACTCAGTGATCGTCCATTACAGGAATAAGCTGTAGGCGGTTAAAACGATTTTCAGGTAAGTGCATTTACTTGTTTTATATTTAAATATCAAAAGATGAGCTTTTACACACCTCTTGTGAACAGGTGCGTTAGAGGTAACCAGCGGCCCACAGCTTTGGTAGAAATGTATGCTCCCGCACACTGTCCATTACACAAGTAACTTATTTATTACACAAATAACACCAATATAAATTTTGTGTTGAGTTTTGTGAAAGTGAATTTCATATTGTAAAAGTTAAAAAAAACAAAGCGATGATGTTGAAGAAAAAAAATGTTCATGAAATGTTCCAAAATGAGTGTTAGTGTCTAAGGCAGGGGTGGGGAATGTCTGGCCCAGGTGCTGGATCTGCCTTTGATCCACCCTGTGGAGGCAAGGCCATTTGGCTGAGAAAAAAAATGAAAATGTGTTATGAGATTGACCATGCAGAATGTGGTATGGAAATAGTGATGTTGAAACTTATTCAGAATATTCAGAATGTGAAACTATGATTGACTGAGACTTCCATGTTCCTTTCCTGCTGAAAGTGATCTATGTTCAGAAGTGAGTGTTAGTGTCTAACTGCACTTATTACACATCCTCTAAGGTCTGTGAAGCAGACAAGGCTCCATTATTAAGAGTTTCCAAAAGCAAAGCAAATGGCCTAATGGAAGAGCACACACTCATTTACCTGCAGCTCTCCCTTTCTATTGATCTGTTTCATTACATCTGGTCACTGAAAGGAATCCATGGTTTAGTGCTTTTTCAACTAAGGGGTTGAATGTCCTTGTGCTGATTTGCTGTCTGTCTCACATCATTAGATAACAGAGTGGAACACGTCTTTCCTCACGTCTCTCTGATCCATTTATATGACATCACATTTATACATTTAGTGGACACTTAAATCCTAAGTAAAAGAGGATTAACAGTCAAGCTCCATAGAAAGAATAGCAGTAGTTAGGAACACACACACACACACACACACACACACACACACACACACACACACACACACACACACACACACACACACACACACACACTGCCAGATGGGGAGAGAGCAGAAGTGGAAGTGCAGAAGGAGATAGTGAGAGTGGAGGGAATAGGGGCTTATGGAAGTACAGGTGATCCTACACATGGTGTGTGTGTGTGTGTGTGTGTGTGTGTGTGTGTGTGTGTGTGTGTGTGTGTGTGTGTGTAGCTTCAGAGATTGCTGATACTGAATCAGAGAACACAGAAGTAGAAACAGGTCTTCCCCACTCTAAAGCTGGGCTGTTCAGGGAGCCCATACTGTGCTGAGATCAGTGCTGTGTGCCTGTAGAGGTATATATGGTCACACCAGAGGAGAAAGACTGACTCCAGATCAGCATGGAGACTCGTATAGTCTCTCTCTGTTATCAGTGTGTGGCGCTATTGTGTTCTGTGCTCATGATAAGAGTCAGGGAAGAGATTAGGTGCTAGCTGACAACAGCATGATCAAATTAATATATCTGAACCCCTTACCTCAATCAATCAATCAATTAATCAGTCAATCAATCAATCAATCAGTCAATCGACCAATCATTATAGAGGGGACATTATAGAAATGGTGCAGCTGCTTGCATTTCCAGTGATTTCAAGTTCCTTCACAAGTTTGTCACCCATGACAGCAATAAAATGCCACATATTCAGTGCTAGAAGTTACATGAAAAACTGTAGAAATATATAAATAATATGCCCACTTTGTACGTATGTTTGCTCATGTTCCATCACAGCCATAGTACTGGAATTACCTGCAATATCATTCTTCTTACAGCTCTTATACTAGAGCCACCTTTGATACTGCAGTTGTCTGAGATGCAGAACTATAAAACTATCACTCTGTGTTTACATGGCTGGAGGCCATCTTTGATACAGCAGCTAACTGAAGGGCAAAACTACAGAAAATAACCCTGTAGTACATGTATGGAATTTAGATTTATGACATTTCAAGAACAGGGAAAGTGAAAAGCTGCTCTGGCTTTATCATTGCTGTTTGCCACTAAATGTTAACTCCATTGCTGTAGGTCTATAAGGAACATTATACTACTGATACCACTACTACATACAGAAAACATTATAAGCTACATTGCTGTAGGCCTATATAAAGAACATTATACTACTGATACCACTACTACATACAGAAAACATTATAAGATACATTGCTGTAGGCCTATAAGGAACATTATACAAAATCAAAGTCATTATTCTTGGAGGAATCATTTCTGAGGGGCAAAGCTGTATTAAGTGCAGCAGACATTTCAGATCTGCTACAGTGAGTGTGTGAGCCTTGTGTGCCCAGATCAGCCTGTGTGTGGAGTGATGGTGATAAATTGGTGATAAAAACAGGTGATAAATTATCCCCCTAATCAATGGCTGTATGCTGAGCACAGACTTTGCTGCAGTTCAGTTCAGTCCCAGTCACTGACAGCAGCTACGCCATGTTTGGGGCTGTGTGTTATTTTTCCATAGTAATACAACACTCACAACACTGTTTTTATGGCTCTGTAGTTCTAGTGAGTAAATTATCCCCTCAGTCAATGATTGTATGCTGAACACAGAATATGCTGTAGTTCAGCTCAGTCCCAGTCACTGACAGCACCTGTGCCATGTTACTGTTTCTTTAAGAACAACTCCAGACTGATGGATGAGATTCAGTGTTAATAAATGAACCCCCTTCTCTTATGCAGAAAAGACCCAAAGCTTCAGTCCCAAACACTAAAGTGCATGTTACTGTTTCTTTCAGAACTACGTCTGAAGGTTGAAGGTCAGACTTTAGTGCTTGACTTTAGTGTTGGATACAGTGTTTTCTGAGCTGTAAAACTTTTTGTTTGTTACTGCTTGTTGCAAGAACAAAGTTCATTTAGAAACAGTGATCAGCCATTACAGGAATATACTGTAGGTGGTTAAAACAATCTTCAGGTAAGTGATTTAACTTGATCCATAATTTAATAGAAATGTATATTGTGAAAGTAAAAACATCAAAGTGAGTGATTTTGAACCAAAAGCAAAAACAAAAACCAAACAAATGAAAAAAAAATGTGTGTTTCTGAAATGTGTAGAACACGTGTTGGTGTCTAGTTGTGTGTAGCCTACACAATGCAGAAGACGTGTAGAAGAAGATGTGTTTGTGTCTTGTACACAGTAGAGTGATGTCCTGTGGTCTGTGAAGTAGACAAAGCTTCATTATGAATAGTTTCAAAAACTCCTCTGGGACGATCTGTTTCATTACATCTGGTCAGGAAAGGAAACCGTGTTTTAGTGTTTTTGTCCTATAAGGGTTGAATGTTCTTGTGCTGATTTGTGGCCAGTCCCACATCATTAGACACCAGAGTGGAACACGTCTTTCCTCACGTCTCCTCACGTGGAGTCTCAGAGATTAGTGATACTGAATCAGAAATCACAGAAGCTGAAACTTGAGGTTTCTGCTGTGAGTGTAACACTTATGGGGAAGACTGCTGCCATCTTCAGAGAGCCCATACTGTGCTGAGGTCAGTGCTGTGTGTCTATCTAGTAACACTTATCTGGTAACAAGCTGATTTCAGATCAGCACGGTGACTCATGTAGTCTCTCTCTCTTGTATCAGCATATCCTACTAGTGTGTTCTGTGTTCATGGTAAGAGTCATGGGGGGGTAAGGTGGCACAGAACATGTTCAAAGGTAGTCAATTCTAAAACAGTTACTGGACCACTGTACTCAATCAATCAATCACTCCAGATACTGTATATTTCAGGAGCAGAGGAAGTGAAAAGCTGACAAGAGCTCTTTATCATTTACATTTATGCATTTAGAAGACACTTTTATCCAAAACGACTTACAACTCGTCAACTATCAAGTGTTCAGGGCCAGTCTCCCCTAGAGCAACTTAAGGTTAAGTGTCTTGCTCAAGGGCACAACAGTGGTAGCTGGGATTTGAACCCACAACTTTTCAGGCTACTTGGATGCTAGCCAGGTTCCTTAACCACTACTTAACCACTTGTCATTGCTGTTCCCACACATATGTAGGCTTCATATAACACATAACAACTGTTAAACTAGGGTTCAGAGGTCAACCAAATCAAACATGCCAGGGAAGGTTGAAACAATCTTTGCACAACCTAGTGTCCCAAGTTCTGTGATGGACATGTGAAAGTGTTGGTTCAGTGTGTACCCCTGTACCTGAAAAGTGATCATGTGATAAGGAGATTATTTCATAAAGGTGTGTGAATATATGATTGTGTTGTGCTGAGTTGAACTGATGTGCTGCTGAAATCAGGGTAATATAATATAATATATATCAACTCCAGACTGATGTATGGGATTCAGTGTTAATAAATGAGCCCCCTTAACAATCTCTTATGCTGAGCACAGAAAATACCCAAAGCTTCAGTCCCAAACACTAAAGTGCATCTATGCCATGTTACTGTTTCTTTAAGAATTTCATCTGAAGGCTAGTGTTATAAGCTGTAAAACCTTTTTATAACTGTTTGTCACAGGAACACAAAGTTCACTCAGAAACAGTGATCAGCCATTACAGGAATTTGTTTGCAGGAGCTTAAAATATTGTGAAAGTAAATTCAATATTGTGAAAGTAAACAATAAAGCAGTAATGTTAATGAAATGTTCAGCAGGCATGTTAGTGTCTAATTGCTCTAAGGTCTGTGAAGTAGACAATGCTCCATTATAAATAGTTTCAAAAACCTACATTTTCTATAGGTCTGTTTCATTACATCTGTTCACTGAAAGGTGCTTTTTGAACTAAGGGGTTGAATGTCCTTGTGCTGATTTGCTGTCTGTCTCACATTATATCGAGTGGAACATGTCTTTCCTCAAAAAAAAAAGTTTTTGTTTTGTTTTGTTTTTGCCCACAACTGAACAACCTGCACATACTGAAGAACATTATAAGCATTTGATATTGTTCAAGATGTGGATCATGACACTTCTAATCAGTTTTTGGTGACCCATAGCCCAGCTTAGTGAGAAGAGCCATTGGATAATGAACCCAATAGACATAAATATCCATTCCTCCCCAGAGCTGCACTTTTGGTTTCTCTAGTAACTGGGAATCCTGCCTGTGTGTCTGGTGATCATCATAGAAATCAGGGAGGAGATAAGCTGCTGAGTTCAATCAATCAATCAATCAATCAATTGAACAATACTAATAACTAAATGTTTAATCAACATAACAGAACTGATATGAGGGATACAGTATATAGAGGGAGAAACAAAAAGGGATATATGGAGAGAAACAGAGAGAGAGAGGGAAAAAAGAGAGAGAGAGATATAGAAATAGAGAGGGAGAGTGTGTGTGTGTGTGAGAGACAGAGAGAGAGAGACAGAGAGAGAAAGAGAGAGAGAGTTTATACCAATAGAACTGGTGGTGCTGTTGAGGGCCAGTATATTCAGTGTTTTACAGCTCTTGGAACATCCATCCATGCATCACATGAGGAGCAGAACTATAAAAGTATAACCCTGTGTTACACGGCTGTTTACAAGACTTGTCTTTGATATACCAGTTATCTGAGGGACAAAACCATAAAACTGTACTGTGCAACCCTGTGTTAAGTGCAACAGCCATCTCTGATAGAGTGGTTATCTGAAGGGTATAACTGCACATAATCACCTCAGCTTTCATGACTATAATGTAAATATGCTGTATATTTCCAGAGCAAAGAAAATGAAAAGATGGTCAGAGTTATTGTGACACATAGTGTGGTAACACATAACCTCAGCTGTTAAACTAGGGTTCAGAGGTCAAGCAAGTCAAACACACCAGAGCTGGTTGATCTCCTGTTTAGGTCTAGAGAGTCTCTCCCCTGCTGCTAGGATGAGTGTCTCTCCAGATAGAGAGACAGGAAGGAACAGGAAATGTTCAGAGTCGTTGCTGTAGAGACAGGAAGGAACAGGAAATGTTCAGAGTCGTTGCTGTAGAGACAGGAAGGAACAGGAAATGTTCAGAGTCGTTGCTGTAGAGACAGGAAGGAACAGGAAATGTTCAGAGTCGTTGCTGTAGGACACTGGAGTGCTCTGAATGTGTATGTGGAGAAATATTGAAATGTAGGGGTTCAGAGGTCAACTCAGATAGATACAAACACTGACAATCTGTGACCTCATCAACATTGTGTGTTTCTCCTGTTCAGGTCTAGAGTCTCCCCCTGCTGCTAGGATGAGTGTCTCTCAGGAGAGAGAGGAGCCTGCAGCTCCCAGTCAGACACTCAGACACTCAGAGCATGGGGCCAGGAGGAAGGACAAGGACATGGATGACCCTGTGACTCCAACACACTTTACTGATGGAAGGTAAGTATACTGATCCACCATATGGATTGATACTTTATTTCAAAACTATGTTGGGGCCTGGATGTGACATGAACAAGGTATTATTTAAATATTTTGACAATTTCTTTTCCATGTTCCAACCTGCACAGCTGAACACAGAAAATTTCATGAGAGATAATGAACAACACAGAGTTCATATATCAGAAATGATGCACATTTGAGGTGGTAATACCACTACAATGTGAAGTGTAACATAAAAAAAGAAATTCTCAGAAGCAAACCACTATTTGACAATAAGACTGTAAGGCAAATGAACAGCACAGGTAACCTTTCACCTCAGAGGCCCAGAGCAGACTGATCTCCCAGCACTAGCAGTTCCTCTGCTTAGGAGAGAGAATGTCACTGTCTCACACATTCAAACCTCTGAGCCTTTGTGGTGAAATGGCTTCACATTAAGTGGTCTGTATCCTGCCTGCAGGCCACCATTTGAAGATGATGAGATCTTGTGTTTCTGTTTGTGGCTGTGAGTGTTCCTCTGTCATTGAACCTTGACCTTTGCTGAATGTCTGTGTGTGTTGATTTGTATTACCAGACCTCCATCTCCAGTGCCCAGCGGTGTGTCTCTGAAGAGTGACTGTTCCATGCTTGATGCTCCCCAGTTCAGCAGAGAATCACCACACTCTAAACCCAAGTGAGTTTGTGTGTGTGTGTGTGTGTGTGTGTGTGTGTATGTGTGTTGTGTTATAAGCTACAGTTGATTTTCAGTCTGAATCACTGCATTAATGATTAGTGGAACTCTGTGACTTTTATTACCAGACCTCCATCTCCAGTGCCCAGCGGTGTGTCTCTGAAGAGTGACTGTTCCATGCTTGATGCTCCCCAGTTCAGCAGAGAATCACCACACTCTAAACCCAAGTGAGTTTATGTGTGTGTGTGTGTGTGTGTGTTGTGTTATAAGCTACAGTTGATTTTTTAGTCTGAATCACTGTATAAATGTACATTACATTAGTGGAACTCTGTGACTTTTATTACCAGACCTCCATCTCCAGTGCCCAGCGGTGTGTCTCTGAAGAGTAACTGTTCCATGCTTGATGCTCCCCAGTTCAGCAGTGAATCACCACACTCTGAACCCAAGTGAGTTTGTGTGTGCGTGTATGTGTGTGTTTCTATATACACTTTAAACCTAAGTGAGTGTGATTTTGGAAGATCAGTTGTCATGCTTACGCAGACTGACTGTCACAAGAAGCTGTACTTGGGCTTTTCAGCTGTGTATGTGTATTGTATATAATTTATGTGCTTGTAGTGAGTTGGGGGGTAATCAGTCAAAGGGTGGAGTGGATGAACAAAGTCTGAGTGACTCCATCAGCTGTGAACAGAGCATCAACAAACAAAAAGGTAAACAGTAACAATACACTCAACCCATGATACGATACAGTTCAGGAGATGAAGGCCACAATACGATATGATACTTTTTTTCATTCACTCAAATAATGATTGTAATGAAAATAACAAAAACATTATTTGCCTTTTTATCTTTACATCCCGAGTAAATAGATACAATATTTTCATAAATGATACTAACTGTGATTGCTGACAATAGCAATGCCTTTAATGAATTAAATTGTGTATATACTAAATCCTCTATGCCAAACAGATAATGAGGTCCTGAAGAGAGTCATGGAGAATCATAAAACCAGGCTGAAGAGAAGATTTGAGAACATATCTCAAGGCATCGTCAAACTAGGAACTGAAATACTTAGCAATGACATTTATACTGAACTCTACATCACAGTGGGAGAGAGTGAAGGGGTGAACAAGGAGCATGAGATTTGGCAGGTAGAGTCAGCATCCAGAATACAAACCACAGAAGACACACCAATCAACTGCAATGACATCTTTAAGCCCTTACCTGGACAGGACAAGAACATCAGAACTGTGATGACCAAAGGTGTGGCTGGCATTGGAAAAACTGTGTCAGTTCAGAAGTTCATTCTCGATTGGGTAGATGGGGTAGCCAATCAGGATGTGGACTTTATGTTTCCCCTTCCTTTCCGTGTGCTGAATTTGATCAGAGATGAGTATTGTCTTCACAGTCTTCTGCTTGAGTTCCATCCTGAGCTGAAGGAGCTGGAAGATGGTGAAGAATACAAAGACTGTCATGTTGTGTTCATTTTTGATGGTCTGGATGAGAGTCGATCCTCTTTTGACTTCGATCAGCATCCAATGTCTGATGTAAAAGAAGTATCATCAGTGGATGTTCTAATGACAAGCCTCATTCAAAGAAGTCTATTTCCTTCTGCATTCATCTGGATAACCTCACGGCCAGCAGCAGCCAGCAAAATTCCTGCTCAATATGTACACCGGGTAACGGAAGTACGAGGATTTAACAACCCACAGAAGGAGGAGTACTTCAGGAAGAGAATTAGGGATGAGAGTCAGGCCAACAGAATCATCTCACACATTAAGGCATCCAGGAGTCTCCACATCATGTGTCACATTCCAGTCTTCTGTTGGATTGCAGCCAGTGTACTTCAGCAGATGCTGGAACAGGATAACACACAGGAAATCCCCAAAACTCTGACTGAAATGTTTATACACTTCTTGCTCATGCAGACTACCAGGAAGTATCAGAAATATCACAAAGGAAAGAAGGAAGATAACAAAGAAATCATACTGAAGTTAGCAGAACTAGCTTTCAAAAATCTTGAGAATGGAAAACTCATATTTTACCAAGACGATTTGACAGAGTGTGGCATTGATGTCATTGAAGCCTCAGTGTACTCTGGCTTGTGCACCGAGATCTTCAAGGAAGAATCTGGATTTCACCAGAAGAAGGTGTACAGCTTTGTGCATCTGAGCATCCAGGAGTTTCTGGCCGCTGTATTTGTGTTTCACTCTTTTGTCACTGAGAACCTTGAGGCACTCAGATTCTTCCTGAGTGGAGTCTTTTATGTTAGGCTTACTGATCTATGTTTGTTACTGAAGAGTGCTGTGGATAAGGCATTGCAAAGTAACAATGGACACCTAGATCTCTTTCTTCGCTTCCTTATGGGCATCTCTCTGGAAAGAAATCAAAAGCTATGGAGAGGTCTCTTGTCTCACACATACAACACAACAGAGAGCATTAAGGAAATTTGCCAGTACATCAAGGAACTCAGCCAAGAACATGTCTTTCCTGACAGATACATCAATCTTTTCCACTGCTTATTTGAAATGAATGATCATTATATACATAACGAAATCAAACAATATCTGGAGTCACCAAAGACACTCAAAGGTCAGTTGTCTCCTGCCCACTGTTCTGCTCTGGCCCATATATTTCTGATGTCTGAGAAGGTGCTTGATGAGTTTGACCTGAAGAAATACAACACATCAGTTGAGGGACACAGGAGACTGATCCCAGTATTGAGGTGCTGCAGAAAAGCACGGTGAGTTCCTTATCCTTATGAGCACTTAACATTGATGTCATGATCAAATAGTTTCTTTTTTTAAAGTCACCCTCCAGCGGACAATTCAGACTAACCCATTTTTTCTTCAGGATTTCAAAATCCAAAACTATGAATAGGCAAATATAGCCCCGCCAATGTCGCCACCCACCGTTGCCTAGATAGGTTCCTGCCCTAATCAATCAAAGACACGACGGCAAATTTCAGCATTCACCAGATGAGCCACAAACAATTCAGAGAATATGAGCTGCCTATACAAGTGGAGAATGTCTATCCATTTGTAACAATTAAAGCAGAATTGCCTATACAATATAGAAATATATAGATTGATAATGAATGATGCCAACATAAATACACAGTCAGGTTAGGTCAAGAGATAACTTTATGATAAATAGCTGAAATACACATATTCTGGGCAGCAACAACAAAAAACACCTACTTAAAATAAATACAATAATAAAAACACCTACTTAAAATAAATACAATAATAAAAACACCTACTTAAAATAAATACAATAATAAAAACACCTACTTAAAATAAATACAATAATAAAAACACCTACTTAAAATAAATACAATAATAAAAACACCTACTTAAAATAAATAAAACTAAACTGTACTACTAGGGTGGGTAGGAAAAAGTAGTTTGAAACAGAATATGAATAGTAAAAACTACCATTCAAATATACTGCTTTTACTAGTTGATGCACAACCTTTCGATGACACCTATTATGGGATTGCTGTGTATATAAAACCAAATATAGGCATACATGTGAAGAGCCTGTAGATAGACTTGTATAATTTGGCAAAGCTGATGGTTGAGTCAGATAAAGTGGATCTGGACAGTGCTGTGTCGAATTGGTATGTGTCATCAGAATCAGTATAAACCAAGGACGGTTCCAAGCGTCTTTTGGGGGATGCTTGTCTATCAAAGGGTTAGAAAATGATCATGCCAAGTTGATATCCATGTTGCAAAGACATGAGTAGATGGTTTCATCTGAATACC
The DNA here is from genome assembly GCA_027481765.1 of Tenualosa thibaudeaui. NCBI lineage: Eukaryota > Metazoa > Chordata > Actinopteri > Clupeiformes > Clupeidae > Tenualosa > Tenualosa thibaudeaui. The sequence goes on from JAIFZK010000072.1 coordinate 796,035, forward strand.
TGGAAGAATAAAATATGGGTCACTCCATATATCTAACATAATAAAGTCAGTTTGGTAACAATTGGTGGTGACAATTTCAGAAGTCATTCCAGGTTATTTCATTTATTGAACATAATAAAGTCAGTTTGGTAAGTGGAGGGTAGTGACTAAATGCCTATCTTTTCCACAAAGTTCACAAATTGCATCGCATTATTGGTCATAAAATGTAACATGATATTCGTCATGAGAAGTCATGAGTAGCCTACAATCAAACAGCGTACTGAAGCTAATACCACAAAAGAAATAGCTGCCTTTCACATTTTTTTGCAATATTGTTGTTGAAAACATCCATAAAGCATTCAAAAAAGCAAAGCATTCTTTTGCTGTGAAAGACAAATTGCCTGAAATACCTTCTGAACATCCTGCCAGGGTTGTGCAGATTTGATTGAATTGAGTTGAGTTATGAATTGAGTTTATTCCTGCCAACCACTAATTAATCCAAAAGGTTCAATTACTTTTGCACACTGCCTTTTGGACATTTAATGGATGTTTTCAACAAAGGCATGAGATATAATCATTTCTTTGGTTAGCTTCAGCACATTTGACAATATGTGAATTATATGAAAATCAGATCATATTCTATGACCAAATAAATACAGAAATAAATACAGAAATCTAGGTACCTCAAAGGGGTTCACAAACCTTCACACAGCACTGTGGACTATATCAGGAACTAAACTTAGTAGGTCAAGTACACGCTGCTACATGAAAAGGTTTAGTATGTTTTATAATATTTTATAATCAGATCAATAATTATAGCAGCTACTCAGGATAGAGTATATTTAGACCTTAGACATACATGTCTGGAACAAAACACAGTGTGTACACAGTGTGTACCATGTCATTGTTTCATTTACATGAGCAGGTTTTACATTTACATTTATGCATTTAGCAGATGCTTTTATCCAAAGCGACTAACAAAATATAATATTCAAGATACAACACAATGAAAGAAACTAACAAAGAGTGCATATTGCTTACGTAAAAAATGTATTTTAAGTTGAAAGTGCAATAGTGTAATAAAAGTGCACTATTATAGAAAGATTAAGTACAAGAGGTTAAGTGCATTCTTGGTTTTCAGAATTCAAGCCAGGACATATTCTTGGATCTTCAAGAGTTTCTTGAAGGTGGAGAGGGTATCTGTTGATTTGGTAGTGCTTGGAACGTCATTCCACCAGCACATATAAAAATATATCATGGAATAACACATGAGGAGAGTCTTGATTGACCTGCTTTAGGCAGCATTTCAGTATACTTTGCTACATTAACTGAATTATTATATTTTTTTGCAATATTTTCACATCTGAAGCTATTTCAAAGAAATGATCAAATGTGTCTATATTCCAAAGTCCTAATGACAGCTATAATAGTGGGGCCCAGTAATACCATGAAGGTGACTTAGAAACAATATGAAGCCACTCAAATACACAATTATTAACTATTATCTCCATGATGGACAGTCGTTAGTTACTATATATATACAATTCAAAGACAAGTAAAATTGAACTTCTCAATGCCAAAGATGTAGAGACAGCTTCCTACAAACTGTGTAGCAGAGCAGGCAGGATTCAGAGGCATCAATATTGCCACACATCTCAAAAAGGGGGACCATAAGGTGCCCCTAAGTTTGAATTGCCAATACATTCTAAACTCTAGATTAATTCACATGCAAGAGTTTGGCACAAGATTATATAGATTACCACTACATAAAAAAATGTAATTTGGTTTATTAGTTCTGGTAGTTCTGGCTATGAATGCTGGGATGGGGTGTGGCTGTGTGAGGTTAGGTTGTCACTAAAGGGGATACATATGGATGAAAATGATGGCCTGATCTTGTGTTTATCTAGGTTGCCTTGTAACAGTGCCAACCGACCTACAAATATATATCTGTGAACAATCTAAAATTGTTTCAGAAACTTTGCAAATAAAACCTTATCACTGCTAGACTTTACTTTAGCCTTGTCCCTTCTAGAGATTACTGTGAGGTTATGGCCACCATGAACAGAATACACTGAGCAACTACACTGAGAGTTGGTTCAGATGAACAGCAGCCAATTGGTGTGTTACATTTATTCTGCTCACTTGGAATAAATAGGAAATGAGGAAAGAAAATACTTTTTCTTTTATATAGGTCTAGTTAGTAACATCCAACAGTATGTTCACTGTCACCTTTAGGCTATAAGCTCAACCAAACACTAAGAAAAGATAGAAAAAGGTTTGTGCTAAAATATTTCAGTCTTCACTGCTTATAGTCCAGGTGGTTTGTTATGTAGAGTTGAACATGATTCCTGTAATTTGGCACAAATCATCTGGACTGTGAAGTTTCAATGGTGAATTTGAATAGGAGATACAACAAGATGTAGTTGCTTTCATTCCCTGCCAGAAAGTAGCTTGTAGCCATAATGAGGAACAGGTGAGTCAGTAATTGGGCTCTTAAATTGAAGGGAGAAGTGACATGACCGGATCACATGGTAGGCATGTGTAAACAAACAACCACAGAAAACGGAGAAAAAAGAATGCCAAATTAGCCACTAATGCAATAAGCCATGCCACACCAAATGCAACTGTTATGCTCTGGACATATGCTGATATTTGCAAGACAAAGAGTATAGATGAGACTAGTCAGCAGCCTACATAACCAAGTCAAATTGCTGAATAATCACATAGCCCAACAGTTTATTTAGAACACTGGATGAAGCAAGCGCAAGAAATGACATGAGATAAAATGTACTTGTATCCTTGTAGCCTGATTTCTCTGTCATGGAGGTGAATCAGGATTCAAAGGCAGTTTAGGCCCTACTAGCAAAACCCTCTGCAAAGTGTATCACGCAGTCTTGCTCCGTCCAGGGCTGTTGATGGTGGTTTGCAATCCATATCGGGGGAGTCCGCACACAGCTAGCGATTTACGTTTGAAATCAAATTATCTACCCACTTATGACTCCAGCCGTCCTGTACGGTCCGGTTAAACTGAGCATTTCAGTAATCGCAAACTTGTGGCCAAAGGATGCTGTCATGCTCATATTAATCCTTGCTTGAAAAATATTATAATGCTTATTGCGTTGTAATATGTGAGCATGGACACAGAGCTGCAGAATGTATTATGAAATTTACAAGTTTACAATTTACAAATTTACAATTTTTTTTCACAAACCATTGATCATGCCAAACATTAAATCACTCTTCTTTCTCTTATACAGACTTGCAGGCTGTAAGCTCAATGATAAAACTTGCGAGATTGTAGCCAGTGTTCTACAGTCACCAAACAACCTGACAGAGTTGGATCTGAGTTGCAATGACCTGGGAGATTCTGGAGTTCAGCTTCTCTGTACAGGACTGTCTAGTCCCCACTGCAAACTGCAAAGATTAAGGTTGGTTTTTAACATATTTTTGGCATTTGACATTTCCTGATTAAGAAAATCTTCTCAATTTTAAAATGATTTGGAATCAGAAATGACCATATAAGCAGCTAAACTATACTTTCACTCCATGATTTTAACCCATATTTTATAGTTATAAATAATTGTTATAAATAAGTATATTTATAATTATATTTAACCCATATTTTATATTAACCTGGTCAATGATTCAGAGAGTATAAGCACTGAAAGTATTCATGTATTCGATCATGTGCATCATTGTAATAATAAACAGGACATGGTTTATTCACCTTTGATAGCTTAATTTCTTTTTCAAATGCTTGTTTATTTTTCAAAATTACTTATGCACCATGCCTTACGCCTTGCACCAGCATCCCTTGAAGCAATATCAATGAATGTTTTGCTCTTGTGGTCCCGCCACAGGCTGAAAGCGTAATTGACAATAGCCAGTGTTGTGTATTTGAGACACGCAGTAGTTGGAGTAAATACTCAAATAAGCAAGCGGCATGATAAGGATTATATAAAAATGATTCATTACATATTTTTTGTAGTTTTTCTTTTGTAATACTTCACCAAGTAGAGGGCTAGAATTTGAGACAAACTTTCTGAGAAAATGGCCCATTGATTGGCCCATACTATTCTTTGTTTGTTAAAAGCTTCTTCCACTCACTTAGACATGTTGTGATGCATCTTGCAACCTTTTTATTCTAAATATATGGTCCACCCATATGGCCAGAAGAAAAACAAATTGCTTAAAATATTTTCCAGTTAGGGGGCTAGTTAGGGTTAATTTTGAAAAAAGAAATGTGATAATTTAATAAAAGAATCAAATATAGTAGTGCACCATCAAGTCTTCCTCTATCAAGTCTCCTTCATGTCCTACAATTAGTTACCCACACATTTTGGGTCACGACGAACTGAGGATGCAGCCACTAGATCACCCTTATTATCATTTTATTTCTTTTGCCCTTTGTCCTTTAGACTTTTGTTTCAGCAAATGCATACAGTAAATATGATGCTGATACAGAATAACACAAACCACGCTAATAAGTACAATTCTAATGTGGATTACTATTATTTAAACTGTAAACACTGATAAAAAATATTCATATAATAATGTTTTGTGGTTGAGCAGCAGATAGAACATGGAAAGTATTTATATATACATACAATACAGATCAGACCAAGAACCACAAAACGAAACTTCAAGACAACATTCAGCAAAATATGCATCTTATGTATGATTTTTTTTATCACAAAAAGCTCTTACAATAAAAGACACAATTTAGCAACAGTTTTTTATATTAAAAAAATGATCTCTGTAACCTCTCTGAACATCACTCACAGACAGCATTCAGATGTACCAGTATTGATACACTTCTTGAAATGGGTTACAGTGGGTATACTCCCCAATTGTATTGCGACTGTGGTTATGAAGTCATAGTCATCATAGCAGAGAGGGGTAATTCTGTGTGAAATCAACAAATACCTGACGTCTGTCAGGTTGATTGCCAGTATCTCCGACAATACAAATGATTTATTCAATAACACATGCCTACCTTATTTACATCCTGTGATATTCTATTGAGTAGACCAAAGTGTATGAAAAGTAAATTAGGTTACAATATCCGCAACAGTTATTCCAGAGTAGCCAGAATTAATATGAAGTAGCTTTTAGATTTTTTACAAAATCTAATTTGTTGTGACCAAAACAACTGAGCATTTCTTCAATGTAGCATGGTGTCAAAAGTGAAGCCATTATTAACAACAGCAACAACAACAACAACAACAACAAAAACTGTGATCAATCATTGCACAAGAGCAGGCAAAAATGTGCGTAACCAAGGAAACCAAGGAAAACCTCATTGGCTAAACACGTCACACGCCTGATTGCTGAATGAGGGGAGGGGCAGAAACTAGGCCAAGGAGCACATGCCTGTGTAAACAAAGCAAGCCATAGTAACCAAGGGACCAAATAAACAGAGACACCTAGCAACCAAGGCAGAAAAAAACAAGACCATGAAACCCATCTTCGATATAGTCATTTATGTGGGTTGGCTAAAGGTACCAATCCCATATTTTGTGAATATGCAAAATAAAACATGGGTTTTGTGGTGGTGTAATTGTTTTTATGGTATACTTTGTCATACCTTGGGAAAATGTACTTAATGTACAGGTCTTAATTTATGTATATCATCTTTAATGTCTCAGGAAATTTTTAAATCGCAAAAGCTAAAGTAAACAAACTCGTCATATGCTGTGGATCCGCATCCCGGAGGGTTGCAGGCTCGTGCCCCCCTCGACCCCATCGAAGTGTCCTTGAGCAAGATACTGAACCCCAAATTGCTGACCAAAATTTATCGAAGGATAAAAGTTACATGTCAATGAAAATTCAAAACATAGCTTAAAATGCTTCAAAAGTGCATATCTTGGCTTCGAATTGCTCAAGTTGACATGCAAACTCTAAATAGCTTTCTATTAATGTGCAACAATTTTTTTTAACATTTTGTCACAGGGGGCGAAGCTAGGTGCCTAAAAGAAATTTTGCCCAAGACAACGATTTTGTGTTAGTATGCCAATGTTACAGAGGTGTATCGACCCAGCCTAGAAACACTCACTTCAACCATCGCGCCACCTAGTGATACATGTAAATGCAAAAATTGGGATTTTGAGTTTCTGAGAAGGTGGGAACTGCACAAAAGATGTCATGCACGATTAGCACAAAGACCTCTAACAGCACAGCACAGCACATATCATAAAAAAACTTCTTACTACTGTAGAAAGATGATGCTTTCACAAATCACTCTTACATGCTACACAAACACACAGAATGTAATTCATTCAAAACCCACACATTCAATTTCCACACAAATTCGCACCTCACAACACTGACCTACCACACTCATCATACCACGGTTCCCACATTTCAATACACTGCAGCAGTTATACTATGTACCACTATGTGGTACATTTAGTTCAAAAGACAGTCACTTAATCCATTTAGGAAAATGAATCACAAGATTCCTGATAGAAGATATTTGATTGTGTAGTCCCAAATTTTTATCTTCTTCATAAAGTCATAAAACATGCCTAAATCAACAACCTGTGGACAACTAGATGATGATCTCAGCTTTTCATTAATTAGTCTTGAAGGCCCAATGTTGCAAGGTCTCAAAGCTCATTATTCTAGGAAATGGTGAAAGGTGAAAATTCAAAGGTCAAAGTTGCCCCACTGATGGGAAAAATGTCATCTATGTCAAAATGCCAATAAATTTACATTTTCCCAGAATTCTGAATTTTGAATATGTGTACGGGCAATAACTTACATTCATATATTACATTTGTACCTTTGTAGCACCTACTAAACATGACCATTTCAGGTCCCAAAGTCAGTCCCAAAATTGATCCATTTGATACAGGATGGGAGTAGTTGCTATTATTATTAGAATTATTAATTATTAGAATTATTAAAAAATATTATTTTAGTGTGTAAACAATTGTTAAACAATAGTAAATACTTTGCATGCACTGGTAATTCCTTAGGGAATTGCATTTCTAGTTTCTAAATGCAACTTCAATCCTAAGTGGTCAGACTCACACTCACACATACTCTCTCTCTCTCTTTTTCTCTGTCTCAGCCTTTGTAAATGTAATATTTCGGATGAAGGCTATGTTTTTCTGGCTCTCTGGCTGATGTTTAGTCCCTCCGGTCTGAAAAAGCTGGATATGAGCAACAACCATTCAGGAGAATCAGCACAGAAGCTGTTATCTGCTACATTGGAGGATCCACACCGCAAAGTTGAAAGACTTCCGTATGTATTTTTTAAATATGATGTCTGACAGGTTTTGTATTCAAAGGTTTTTTTTCACACTGAAATAAAACATTTAAAGTTGAAGATGAAATAAATCAAACCTGGGGATGACTTCAGCCAAGGATGGCAACAATTTATAATAGCATTATTTCATACCAACCAGCCCAGTTGTTGTAATAATATAATCATCCAAAAAAATTGCCTACTGAAAATGCTGATGTTTTTGCTGTAATTAAACAAAAGCTGATAGCCTATATTTTGTTGGCACATGCACTTAGTTTATTGAGGGTAGGCTACAAAGATGGTCAAAAGTAGCAAGAGTCAAAATATCATGTTTGGGTGGCAGGTAAAGACTTGTTGTGGCATTTAAAACACTGCATATCATAGCATATGAAAAATTAAGTGAAATCAAGTTAATGAGCCTAATAAAACCAGGGTATTGGCCTTTAGCTGATAATGGTCTGGGAGACAGCTCAGATGTTGTTCATTGAACTAAACTAATTTGCTATGTTTTCAGAGCACAGTAGCCAATGGCGAAAATGTTGGATTATTATTTTCTTTATGATAAGCAGAAAATATCAACAAACGTGAACTGGTGGTCTGTCTCTTATATTATTTTACAGACTAGCTGACTGTAAGCTCAGTAATAAATCCTGTGAGATTGTAGCCAGTGTTCTACAGTCACCAAACTCCCTGATAGAACTGGACCTGAGTCACAATGACCTGGAAGATTCTGGAGTTCAACTTCTCTTTAAAGGATTGATTAGTCCCCACTGCAGACTGCAGACATTAAGGTACACAAAAATAGTCTGAAGCATTTCTTTTTTTTAATTAAAAAGAATAATTTATTTTTGAGAGTTCACCTGTGTCCCTTCACACACAATAGTGATTTCACAGTTAGATGATGTAGGTGAGCACTAAAACTAAAACACTAAAAGTTACAGAAACGCACCTGGATGTAACCACGCCCACCTCTAGTGCATTTATTTACCCTCTATACCTTCATGACAAGTACGCCCAGCTTCAAATGCATAGGGGGGTCATTCCATGTGAAGTCAACAAATCCATTATGCTTGAGGGTCATTCCGTGTGAAAACAAATGCATGATGCCTGACCGTCTTGGATTTGTTCATATTGTAGGTGCCCAATGCCATTGTATTCAGCTGCTGTTGTGCACAAATTTAACCTACTTTAGTATCTGAGATATTGGGCCCTTAAAAACAGGAAAATTTGCATTTTTAACTATTAAGTTCAGTTGTCCATTACTTACACATAGTTATGCTAGACACCTGAAATAGATTACTGGAAATAAATAAACATAAATACAAAATGGTGGCAAATTTTGATGACAATGTTTCCACATTAAAGCATATGGGATCTCTTATAATTCAATATATTACATTTCAGTTATAGTGCATTCTTGAAATGGGGGAATGTATCAAATAGAAAACATTTTTTTTTTATTTAAGGCACTCTGAGAAAGATCTAAAATTAAGTGTTTTTTTCCAGGTATGACAAAGCCTGACGCAAAAACAAATATACAGCCACTAAGAAAGGTTTTTTTTTTTATTTCTGTATGCACAAAATTTCAAATTGGAACCCAAAAGGAAACTTCATAAATTCGAACCAAGCTTTCAATATATGGGGTGTTTTTTTTCTGCCTTGCTTACCATGTGTTACTTTGTTTATGTTGCCAGATGCTTTTGTTCTTTGTGCCAAAGCCCCTCCCCTCACTGAACTGTCTCCCCATCCTTTACACACTTTCATTTTTACTCTTGCCAAAGAAGCAAAACAACAGACAATAAGAAGAAGAAGAATAAAGAAGAAGAAGTTATTATCAAATTATTCTGGATATACTTTGCTTTATGTTGTGGGCGGTGGTAGCGTAGTGGTTAAGGAACCTGGCAAGCGTGCAAGTCGCCTGAAAAGTTGTGGGTTTGAATCCCAGCTGCCACCGTTGTGCCCTTGAAAAAGGCATTTAATCCTAAGTTGCTCTAGGGGGGATAAACGTGTCTGCTAAATGCATAAATGTAAATGTGATGTTGTAAGCCTATGGTTCTGGTCTGCTTTGCTCAAATCTGAGGAAATGTAAGTTGATCAGTCTCTTCCCTCGTCTATAGTCAAATTTCTTTATGGTTTATGTAGGTTATTTGTTTTTTTTTCCCCCATCAAATTAGACACAGAGGAGTGTGACAGGAAAATGACTGGGATATGACAGGCAGATATGAATACTGATATTTGAGATATGAATGTCTTTACCAATATTATGGCAAGTTGACCAACAACAATAGATAGACATCTTTCTAACACATAATTCAAATACATAGTCAATAACTCAAAGTGTGACCCTCCACACTTCAATATGCAAGCAAAAACATATATAACACACACTAGTGCAGACTACTGCTTCCTCTTCAATAAGAATGAAACAAACTAGAAACAGTCCAACTGACATAACTCATCAGCCATGAACAAAATATATAATGGCTTTCATCAATATGTGATAGCTGTATCTAACAAAAGCACGTAAAGCATAATTGCTGTTATAACAGTACTGCCAAATTTAGATGCATTCAAAAAGCAGCCTAGTTTCTTTTTGTACACTTCTCCATTATGGTGGCTGAGATACTCGCCTTCTGAACTATGGTGATTGTAATGTCAAGGCCATGCCCACAACCATGCCACTACAGTCCAATCAAAAAAAGTCATTACCCATGAGCCCTAGCACCTGATGAGACATATTAATACTTTTGATTGTTAAATCATATGCTATGATTTTAATGTTTTAACCAAGACCTATTTTTGAGTGGATCCAATGTGAGCACAGTGAGAATGTATGTCACAACCACTTTGTCACCCTAATGAAGCCAAAGGTATAATCATGTCCAGCCAGTTGTGTAACTAATAGTCAGTTATACGGATTCTGTTTCGTTGACACATTCATTCCTATGATTGAGAGACACTATGTCTGTTTGCAGTTTATCTGTTCCTTTGCTGCAGTAAAGTTTTACTTAAATGGTCCATTTACTTAAATGTACCTTGAGTGAACCTTGCTGATAGAAATTAGGAAATCAAGAAGTACTATGAACTTAATTCAAGTTAATTCAAGCAATGCATGATTTGCATATGTATGGTATTCAGTCGGACTAGATGGGCCCGTGATGGCAAAACATTTTGGTGATCAGCCGTGAGAAGTTTGCATGCTTTTCGATTGCGATTTTTGCGTTTTTTTCAGTTCACTGATTGGTTGTATCTCTGACAGTGTAGATGATTTATTCAATAGCATAGGCCTACCTTATTTACATCCTGTAACAGTCTATTGAGTGAGTGTTTGAAAAGTAAATTAGGTTACAATACCCATGACAGTTATTCCAGTAGCTGGTATTAAGTCAAAGTAGCTTTTGAGATTTTTCACAAAATCTAATTTTTGACAGTTAGCGTGGTGCCAAATGTGAAGCCATTATTAACAACAACAAAAACTGTGATCAATCATTGCAGAAGAGCAGGCAGTGCATAAATATGAAAAGGGAACCAAAATAAGAAAACCTCATTGGCTAAACACACAAGGAAGAGGCGGGCACAAAATACCCAATGACAAGCCTAATTGCTGAATGAAGGGAGGGGTAGAAACTAGACCTGTGTAAACAAAGCAGACCATAGTAACAGGGACCAAATAAACAAAGACACCTAGCAACCAAGACAGAAAAAACAAATACCAAGACCATGAAACCCATCTTTGATATAGTCATTTATGTGGTTTGGCTAAAGGTACCAATCCCATATTTAGTGAATATGTAAAATAAAACATGGGTTTTGTGGTGGTGTCATTGTTTTTATGGTATAATTTGTCATACCTTGGGAAAATGTACTGAAAGTACAGGTAGATAGATTTACACCACACATCTACCTATTTGTAAAGAATGTACAATAACTTGTGTGTAATGCACAGAAATACTAAAAATCTGATGTCATTCATCTACAAGATATAGTAGTCTGAAATAGATAGAAAAAAATGAACATATAATTTCCGTGCCATTTTCAGCAAAGCATTACTCGGCAAATGTGCAACTGTGAAACAGGAATCTCAGAACTGAAATATTTCTGCTACAGTAGAATAGTTCCTGAAAGTTTGAGAAATGTAGCATGAAAACTCCAAGAGTAATACCTTATAGAACACAGACATTTTTTCAGAATTCAGACATGACCCCCTTTTTTAAGACCCCATATCTCAAAAAATTATACAATGTGTACCATGTATACAATGGTAATATTTTGCATTGTAAGTCCTGGGTATGGTAACATTATTCACAGAAAGTATGAAGCAAATCCATGATGGTCAGGCGTCATTTTCTTTAATGAAATTTGTTGATTTAGCATGGAATGAGGTAATTAGGTACTGATATCTAACACGTGTTTCTAACATGAAGTGATATAATGTCATAACTGTGTGTATATGTAAATTATTCATCTGTTTAAATTATTTGTAGACTGTCTCACTGTAGAATTTCAGAGAAGTCCTGTGAGATTGTTGCATCAGTTCTACAGTCACCAAACTCCCTGACAATGCTGGACCTGAGCCACAATGACCTAGGAGATTGTGGAGTTCAGTTTCTTTCTGAGGGACTATTAAGTCCGCAATCCGTATTACATATATTAAGGTTGGTTTGTGTCATTCTATTATTACCACATCTTGTGTTCTGGGTAGTGGATGTGCTGTGGGACTAACAAATGTGCAAGAGACCAAAGAAATGTAACTTTGTTATTGTTTAAATTAGATTTTTTAAATGTTCTGTCTATTGCTGTTTGTCTCTGTAGATTATCTGGTTGTAAACTCAGTGATAGATCCTGTGCAACATTAACTTCCGTCTTAACGTCAGCAAAGCTGATAGAGCTGGACATAAGTAACAATGACCTGGGAGATTTGGGAGTTCAGATTCTGTTAAACCAATTGCCTAATTGCCAGTGCAAACTGCAGAGATTAAGGTAGGATCTAGTCTCTGTATATGAATTACTTTTACATGTTTCATTATCTTAAACTTCTGAATATATGCATTAAAAATGAACACCAGTTAAAAACATTTTAACTGTGGGCAAACCAACATCAAAAATGAAATCCAAAGTTGCAGGTAAAAATTATAATATTAAACAGTACTCACTGCTAAAGGTTTAAAGCTACATGCTACATGAGTATATCTCATAACATTTCATTGCAGATTGACTGGCTGTAGATTTTCAGAGAAGTCCTGTGAAATTCTGAAATCAGTTCTACAATCACCAACTGCCCTAAAAGAGCTGGACCTAAGTAACAATGATTTGAGAGATCGAGGAGTTCAGTTACTTTCTAAAGGGCTATGTGGGTCTCACTGTGAACTGGAGATATTGAGGTTTGTATTGGTCATGTGGCCATTAAATTTTCAGAATAATCAAACATCATTGCAATGCAAAGAAAATTATATATATGTGGCGTTCCATGGGACACTCTCACACACAGTCAAGTGGGTTATAGGTTTCAAACCCAGGTTAGGACATAGGTTTCATACCCCACAAACTCTCTTACAGCACAATTTGTACGTCATTAGGATTATTTCACGTCAAAAATATTCCCAATGATGAGCATTGTCATGAGCATTTTTGACCTTGGTATTTGAAACATCCTTGCTACGGCCCTGCCAGCATGAATTGCTCAAAAGTAATGACTTGTGGAATTCTGTCATTTTTAGTGTCACTAATATTTTATAGCCATGACCCCACTTTTCAGTCCTCCAACTCTCAGAAACCAATGAAGATACAACCCTAAGTCATGGTTGTTCTTGAGTACAGTGACTAACAATGTTTTGACAGAAATTGTTGGTTTGGCACAGAATAACCCTTCTATTTTACTTTCCTACACAGACTGGCTGGCTGTAAACTCAGTGATAAATCCTGTAAGACTGTAGCCAGTATTCTGCAGTCTCCAAATTCCCTGATAGAACTGGACTTGAGTCACAATGACCTGAGAGATTCTGGAGTTCAGGTTCTTTCTGTAGGAATGTGTGCTCCTTATTGTGAACTGCAGACACTGAGGTAAGTACCCAATCAGCAAAATGTTCTTGGCTCACACACAGTGATTAATTACGGTACTCTAGTGGACCATCTCTGGTAGCCACAATGTGGACCACCCATCTGTACTGTTTCTCAGCTTATTTCAAGTGCCCCTCCAGTGGAATAAATATAGCCTAAATGTTCAACATTTGGCTAGACAACATTTTCAAAAAACTATGTAAACTTTGTTCTTGGTTGGTTTACCTTACTTACTTCCACTTGCGCCGAGTGAGAGGCATTTTCAATATAATATTCTTACCGGGGAAGCGGAAAACTCCACTCCACGCACTGACACTATCCAAAACGTTGTGTGTTGGTTTACGTCGTTTACCATGGGACATCCTTCGGGGATCATAACATTTATCTGCAGGAAGATAGTCAACCAAAGATAACTGATAATATAGCTTTTACAGACAATTATTTGCAGCAGTAGCTTAGTAGATCAAGCCACAGACTGCATGAAATTACACCCAAAGGCAGCCATCCAAATTGCACTGCATATTTTCTTGCAGCCAATGCATAACAAGATGCATATGTCTCAATAATAACCAATTAGCTTCATGTTCAGTTTATTGTGTAGCTGCAGATTTACATACACAATATAGAAATATATAGGTTGGTAATGAATGATGTCAATCTAAATACACAGAGTAAGGTTAGGTCAAGAGATGACTTTATTATAAATAGCTAAAATACACATATTCTGGGCAGCAACAACAAAAATACCCACTGAAAATAAATAAATTTAAAAAACAAAACAAAATCTGAAGTGAATTACTAGAGTGGATAGGGAAAATAGGTGTTTGAAGAACTGTACTACTGGGGTAGGTAGGAAGTGCACACTGCTAGATGAAAATGTGTAGCATCAGATCAATGATCTATGATCATAGCAGCTGCTCAGGAAAGAAATGTTGTTGTTGTTTTATTTACATAACCAGTTGTTTCACTTTCTTGTGTCTCCAGCCCCCCACCTAACTTAATTTATTTGCTTCATCACTGACTCACCTGTTCCTCAGTATGCTACTTTAGAGCAACTTTGGCAGCATTTCAGTATACTCTGCTACATGAACCATGAATTGAATTATATGTTTTGCAATTAGATACTTTCATGTCTGGAGCCATTTCAAAGAAATGATCAAATGTGTTCAAAAGTATATTTCAAAGTTCTAATGACTATAATAGTGGGGTTTTATCCCTTTGTAGTTCAGTCTAACACAGCAATACTATAAAGGCAACTTCCAAACTCAGCAAGACCTTAGTGAAACCATTCAAATGCACAATTATTATCCATTATCCCCATAACAACTGCACATTAATTACTGTAGCAATGTAGCAATTCATGGACTACTAACTGAACTGACTACTGAAACTGAACTTCTCAATGCTAAACTGTGATTTTGACATATCCCGCTAATAGGAGGCATGACTATTGCATCAATATTGCCACACTTCTCAAAGAGGATGACTATACGGTGCTCCCAATGTTGAATTGTCAATACATTCTAAACTTAATTCACATGCAAGACTTTGGCACAAGATTACACAGATTACCATTATGAAATGTAACTTGGTTTATTAGTTCTGGCTATGAATGCTGGGATGGGGTGCGGCTATGTGAGGTTGTCACTAAAGGGGAAGCAGGTATGGACAAAAATTATGCCCTGACTTTGCATTTATTCAAGTTGCCTTGTAACAATGCCAAGCGACCTACAATAAATAAATAAATAATATCTCTCTCTCTCTCTCTCTCTCTATATATATATATATATATATATATATATATATATATATATATATATATATATATATATATATATATATTTAGTTTTCCATTCAGTTCTGTACCTCTACCAGTGAGAATCTGAGAGACTTTACCTTTGCCTTATCCCTTCTACTGAGATGTCCTTCAGACAAACTGAGAGTTGTTGCAGATGAACGACAACCAACTAGTGGGTTACATACTGTCACGGAACAGAGCGAGTCGGACCCAAATGAGTCACGTAAAACACAGTTAATTAAGGGAAAACAGGGAAAGGGAGTGTATGGATACTCTTCGGGTGGCGAGTCGGTTAACCAGGACTGGGGAGCAGAGCGTAGGTCGTGGGCCGGCAGCTGTAATATGTACAAGAGGACACTGTACTACTGCATTCATTAGAGGGTCATTCCGTGTCAAATGGACCAATTCTGCCCCCTCAGAATTGGCTGCACCCACCCCGTCCTTCATTAAAGTGCCTATGAACCCATGAGCAGACACAATTTAGAACCTGGATTGTTTGCATACAAAAGCCTGTGCTTGAATCTCAAATAGTTTTGGTGATATTAAGTGGCTAAGAATGCTCACTTTTTTGGAAGAGTCACCTCTCTCTCTCTTTTTCTCTCTCAGGCTCTCTTTGTGTCTCATCTCAGAGGAAGGCTGTGGATATCTGGCATCAGTTCTGTCTTCAAACCATTCCCATCTAAAAGACCTGGATCTAAGCTACAATCATCCTGGAGAATCAGGACTGAAGCTATTATCTACTGGACTGACAGATCATCAATGTAAACTGAAGTATGTACTTGTTGACCATAAATAGTGTTGGGTCATTCCATGCCAAATCAACAAATTTCAGAAAAAAAGTCTGATTGAATGCATTTGTTGATATGTTATGCATGTCAATGATTAATTTTACCTGGAACAAAGACAAGTTTTTACTTAAACATAAAGCCATAGCTGATAGAAATGAGCAAGTGAAGAAATATTGTCAAATGCAATTCATTCAAACAATACACAGATGACATGAATGACTTGCAATATACTATTATTTAGTCAGACTAAATGGGTCTGTGATGACAAATGAGTATACTGCGCTACCTACCCATGTTTGAGCCCCATTTTGGTGATCAATTGTGATAAGTTAAGATGTGAAGGGAGACCACACCAATTTGCAAGCTTAAACAATACATGGTTATTTTACAAAATAAAGCATGTCAGTAGTGTGCTAACCAAAAAAAGGTGTAGTGCATATCAGTAATGGAAAAGGTGTAGTGCATATCAGTAATGGAAAAGGTGTTGTGCATATCAGTAATGGAAAAGGTGTTGTGCATATCAGTAATGGAAAAGGTGTTGTGCATATCAGTAATGGAAAAGGTGTTGTGCACATCAGTAATGGAAAAGTGCAAATGTAAAGTACGGAGCCGGAGCTGCTGCCGGCCTGACCAACCGCTCGGCACAAGAATGAGCCCGAGGTGAGAGAGCGAGAGCAAACGGGAAGGCCTCCTTTTAAACGCCACCCCATCAGCCCTCAGATTGTCCACATCCAAGTCACAGCTCCCCCTACAGGTGTAGAGATGTAAAAACTCAACAAGCCACAGCAAAGCTGGGTGTGACACTACAATGTATGGTAGAGTGGCATTTAAATGTTTGAAACAATGTTCTCAATTCTCTGATCGGCTGTATCTCTGACAGTCCGGATGATTTATTCAGTAACATAGGCCTACCTTATTTACATCCTGTGACATTCTATTGAGTAGGCCTAAGTGTATGAAAATAAATTAGGTGGCATCCTAAGCAGGCAAAAATGTGCATACATACCAAAGGAGGGCATTGTCTAAACACACAAGGAAGAGGTGGACACAAAATATTACCTATCCACATCTGTAAAGAATGTATAATAACTTGTGTGTAATGCACATAAATACTAAAGATCTGATGTCATTCATCTACAAGATAAAGTAGGCCATTTTCAACAAAGCATTACTCAGCAAATGTGCAACTGTGAAACAAGGATCTCTGATTTCAAAGATTTTACCATGTATTTATATGCATTCAAAGATGATCTGACAAAAAAATCCATGTTGTTGCTGAGCTCCTTTGTTGAGATATATTTTTTTACAAATGCTGTTCAGACTGGCTCTTGCAATACCACTATATACCACATGAAAACTGTAATAAATGCCATGGTAAATCAGTAAATAGATAAATAAAATTAGGACCCTGTTCCAGGGTTTACGATAACTTAATTATTTACAGGACAAGATTAAAAGCAAGATATCGGTCACCATTACACAAGCCTGTCTCAGTAGATGGGCATCCATTTGTTTTAGTAATTCTCATCTGCTAAGTAATTGCTGAGTTGTCTCACTTCATACATGCAGATTACAAGTGGACCACAAAATTCTTGTTGCAAAAAGGCTTATAACAGACTTTCTAGCCTGCCTTCACAACCCAAGTGCCTCTCCTTACAGCACAAGCCCAAATATCAGGACCTACCAGCACGTATTTGGGCTACCAGTTTCCCGGAAAACAAAATCTGTACAGACCATTGCACTAGTAATGATGACTTATGAAGACAGATTAAATTGTAAGCCAAAGTAGTCTTGGCTGTGTATTCTACGATTTTTCTTCATTCATTCTGCACGTCAGGATTCCAACCTATTAACCATTCACAACTGTATACTTTCACAAATGTGAAGTGGTCTAAACATTATTTTAAAACAATTGTGCACATTGTGTGTCTGTTTCACAGGACTGATCACTGTGCAGAAATCAGACTGAGACCAGATGTGCGGAAATGTAAGTCTATCTGTTTCTTATTTTGAAAGCATTTAGGTCATTCTTTCATTCATTTAGTTCATAGGGACAATGCTCATAATTAACAGACAAAATACCTGATGTAAATAAGACAGAGTTAGCTACTGTTGCTAATTCTCGTCCGTTGTCCCTCGCTAGATCTTTAAAATACCCTAAAATACAAAATATTAAAAAATCAATAATTACAGAACAAAAGGAAACAAAAGAAAACAAAGAGCAAAAACAAAAATATACACCCCTATCAAATCCCCTTTCCACCCCACAAACATTTATATACACACACACACAAACAAACACACTGAAAAGGGTTTCCATGCATCTAACATAATAAAGTCAGTTTGGTAAGTTGAGAGTGGTAACAAGTTTCACAAGTCAGGCCAGGTTATTACAAATAATCAAACATAATAAAGTCAGTTTGGTAAGTGGAGGGTGGTGACTAAATGGGTTTATCTTTTCCACAAATTTAACACGCTGCATCAAATTATTTGGTCATAAAATGTAATGTAATGTGATTTTCCTCATGAGAAGTCACGAGTAGCCTACAGTCAAACACAGTGTACTGGAACTAACACCACAAAGGAAATGGCTACCTTTCACATTTTTTGTTTTTGTTGAAAACATAAAACATAAAATATTCAAAAAGCCAAACCTTTCATTTGGAGTGAAGGAAAAATTGGCTGAAATCCTCCTCACTTTGGCATCCAAATTACCCACTTATTACTCGTGGCATGCAAGACCAATCTAGATATGTCACAATTGCAGGCACAGGGATTGGTTAAAAGCCAATTTGCATTGTCGTGATGCAATTATATCCTGACTTTTTCCAAGGGCAGGATTGGTGAAAATATGCCTTCAAAAATGCTCTGCCATGCATTAAGTGCTTATTTAGGTCTTGGTATGAGTTTTACAACAAGACATTTTAGGAACATGTTACGTTTTCACTGGAGGGGATCTTCTATTATCTTCTATTATCACATTTACCACTACCTCCAGCTTACAGTAATTTACCCAGGTTTGACACTTATCCATCTTTTTGGAATACCCCAAAAAGGAAGGTTTTGAGAGGAAACTGGTGGAAGTTTTTGTAATATTGTAATAGTTTTTATTTGCATTTGATTGATTAATTTGATTTTATTTTCTGTAGTGGTATTTCATTTGCCATTGTGTTTTGTATTTCGTATTGTTGTGTTTTGCACGTCAGGGCCAACGTAAGTGAGGCTTAATATATTGAGATTTATAGGTGAATTCATCTTTTGTAGGTATATTTCAAAATTATAAAACAAAAAAAAAATCTCTGAGATTTGGCATGATGATATTTCTTAGACAGGAGAATAAATGTGATTTTTTTTTCCAATAAAATCCATGTCATGGCCTTTAACTGAGACTGGGAGACTGTCTGCTCTCTCCACTCATTGAGTGAACAAAGAGGAAGTGATCCTTATCATTTTATTGAAAACAGAAAATTGTTTAGGACTGGACAACAGAGTATTAGCCAATTACTTATTTTAAATAAAAGTTTGTTTCTGTTTTTGTTCCATGAACAGGCTTAAAGTCTTTTTAATATATTTTAATATATTCACTCTCCTGTTGTCTTGTCTGCAGACACCTGTGAGCTGACACTGGATGTAAACACAGCCTATAAATATCTCTCTCTCTCTGAGGGGAGCAAAAAGGTGACACATGTGAGAGAGGAGCAGTCGTATCCTGACCACCCAGAGAGATTTGAGAGCTGGTGTCCCCAGGTGTTGTGTAGAGAGGGTCTGTCTGGACGCTGCTACTGGGAGGCTGAGTGGAGTGGGTATAACAGAGCTTATATAGCTGTGGCCTATAAGAGCATCAAGAGGAAAGGGGGGGGGGATATCACAATGGGTCATAATGCCAAGTCCTGGAGTCTGGACTGCTTTTCTGATAGTTACTCTGCCTGGCACAATAATAAACGCACTGTCATACCTGCCCACTCCTTCTCCAGAAGAGTAGGAGTGTACCTGAACTGGCCAGCCGGCACTCTGTCCTTCTACAGCGTCTCCTCTGACAAACTCAGCCACCTGCACACGTTCCACTCCATATTCTCTGAGCCCCTCTATCCAGGGTTTTTTGTGGATTATGACTCCTCAGTGTCTCTGTGTCAGATCACATGAGGTGTCTTATTGCATGCCTTGTTTCTTGATTTTGTTTGCTTATGTATATATATATAAAGCCGGAACATAGTGCAAGATTTTCTCACAATCCAACCAGTTAGTGTGGCTTCAAGTAGAGTAAGCTAGTTTTTGTTTTTGTTTTTTTCACCCTATATAGTCTATTTGTACCTGGAATCTGGGGTGCAAATAGACATTCTGATTTATTCACAGCATTGTTTCTGTTGTGTCTATTAGAGTGTTTCAGCACCAATATAGCTTATAAAATCTGTGTCCAATGAGCCCGTAACTAATGGAGCTGTGTTCAGTCCTCTGGATGAGTGATATATACCTGTGGACAGGAAGAAAACACACCACACACACACACACATATTATCAAAACCAACACACACACACACACACACACACTTTAATATTGGCACAATAGAAAAACGATGAATTTTTGTTTCCACTAATCTCTTCTTTTCATACATTTTTATACATGTGTTGATATTGCAAATATTATTCTACAAGTTATCATCCTCCTCTACCTTGAATTAAATGTAAAAATGTTAAATATTAAAACCAAATCAACTTCTGACTATCTGTGAAGTCTACAGCAGGTGAATGAAGTATGAATGACTGTGATCATCCTGATCCTTCTTGACCATGCTAATCCAGTCATGTTAGTGAGCAGTGATGGACAAGCAAAACTACCAGCAGTCCAATAAAAATCACTGCAAAACCTTTTTCTGATGATTCTTTATTTAGTGTGTGTGTAGAGTGATTTTCTCTTTTTTTAAACAGGATATTGTTTATTGTTTCTGTGACATTTTATGATTTCTGAATGCAAAGTTCTGGAGACTGTGGTGAGAAAAGGACTTTAGTTACCTCTATACCAGGGCCTGAGGTATTTCATAATGATATAACTCAAAACACAATTAGATTTCCAAGTTGTCAATACACACTACATGAACAAAAGTGTTGGGACACTTAAAATAACTTAACCATTGAATGTGCAATAAGTGTAATAAGTCTATGTTCATAAATATTTGCAAAACTTATTCTGATGAACAACGCCCATAAAGACATAAACACATGGTTGACTGAGAATGACATTGGAATAAACTTGACTAGCACAAATACAGCAGTTACCACAGGCTTTCTTCATACATTCAAGATGTCCAACAATCTTCATCAACCTCACTGAACACGTTGTCACTTTCCTATGTTTATTGATTTAGAATGGGACAAAAAGAAAAAAAAGTTGACCGGGTATCCCAATACCTCTGTTGAAATACTGCAACCAAATTCATTGGGATGAAATATAATGCAGATTCATATTATTTTGTTCTTCCCAGGATGTTTCAAATCTCAGAAATGGATTTCTGTTTGAGATCAACAACAGGGCATTACGCTATTGTCCATGCTTCACTTGGCTTACATGTCCCACAGGCTGTGGCAAGTGAGCAGTTTGAGTGTCTTGCAGTCTTGCATGACTGTCAGTGTGGATGTGCTGTGGAGATCCACCACAGCAGACTCCATTGACGGTCCCTCTAATATCAAGGAACAATTTCACTGTGAAGGTTGATAACATGTATTCATCAGAAAATGCTGTTTGCCCTTTAATGTTTTCTAAAGTATTTCTCCTCTCATAATTCAATTCAATTCAATTCAGTTTATTTATACAGCGCCTTTTACAATAGTATTGTCTCGTGGCGCTTCACAGAAGGAGCACCCAAGAGCAACAGGGGCAAGGAAAAACTCCCTTATGTTCAGTTAATCTAGGAAGAAACCTTGGGCAGATCCACGACTCAAAGGGCTAACCCAGGGGTCATGGAGAAAAATTACAATCAGCAGTAACCATGACAGACTATAAGTTGCCTATGGTTTTAGCTAAGGTTCATAATAGTTCATAATAGAGTATTATCACACTTTTACAATACATGGTAGTCAGTCTATAGGTGGTTATCAGGAATTATGGCTGGACAATGTAGCAGCGGCCAGGCATAGTGACAAACTCAAAGGAATGAGATGGGTCATGGGGGTAACAGTAAGGGTCCATTTGACAGCGCCATTGTGAGGGGGGTCAATCACAAAGCCTCAGGAAGGGGGGTCGGGCCCAGCATCGGCGTCCAGGAAGGTCCTCTGTGATGGGGAGTCGGTTGTGACGTGCCTCCCGTAGTGTTGGTTGTAGTCCACTCAGGAGGGGAGGGTGAGAGGAGTCTGCCGGAATAAGGCAGGGATGACACTCAGCAAAGATAATTGTGGACAGAGGAAAATAGTGAATTAGGCCAGGATCGCACATCAGAAGCAAAAAGCAGAAAGCAGTAATTTGGGCATACCTATATGCGCATAAATATATATATATATATATACACACATACACACACACACATATATATAAATAGAGAGAGAGCTGAAAGAGAGAGAGAGAGAGTTGTACGGCATGACACATGAAGGTTGTGTGGCGGCACTAGGCTATAGCAGCATAACTAAGGTATGATGCATGGTAACCCAACGCCACTGCAGGGATGGTCAGTGGCTGCCATGCCTCGCAAGTGGGGGCAACAGCAGAGGCAGTCCCTTCCAAAAGACCCATGAGAAGGGATGATTTGCCATGCACCATCCCTAACTATGGGAAACAGTAAAGAGGAAGGTTTTAAGTCTAGACTTAAAGGTATTGAGAGTGTCCGCTTGTCGAATG
This sequence comes from Tenualosa thibaudeaui, assembly GCA_027481765.1. NCBI lineage: Eukaryota > Metazoa > Chordata > Actinopteri > Clupeiformes > Clupeidae > Tenualosa > Tenualosa thibaudeaui. The sequence goes on from JAIFZK010000072.1 coordinate 818,735, forward strand.
TGGGGGGGGACTATTCCACAGGAGGGGTGCACGGTAACAGAAGGCTCTTCCTCCTATCGTAGATTTTGATATTCTTGGGATTACAAGGAGACCAGCATTTTGGGATCTTAGGGTTCTCGGAGGGTGGTAAGGGACAAGTAAGTCTTTAATATGTTGGTGCATCGCCCTTGAGGGCTTTGTAGGTTAGGAGGAGTATTTTAAAATCAATTCGACTTTTAATAGGGAGCCAATGTAGGGAAGCAAGTATAGGAGAGATATGTTCATATTTTTTAGTCCTGGTCAGTGTTCGGTACGCAGCATTTTGTATTAGTTGTAGGTTTTTGATGCAAGTATTGCTACACCCAGAGAACAGAGCATTGCAATAATCGAGCCTGGAAGTAATAAATGCATGTATTAATTTTTCAGCATCCTCAAAGGATAGGAACTTTCTAACCTTAGCAATGTTTCGTAGGTGGAAAAAAGATGTTTTTGAAATGTGTTTTACATGACTATTTAGAGAGGTCCTGGTCAATAATTACCCCGAGGTCTTTAACTTTTGCTTTACATGACAGTGACAGGCCACTGAGTAGGTTTTGGTGATGGGGTAGAGTGTTGGTCAGCTGTTTAGGGCCAATCATCATAACTTCAGTTTTATCAGAATTTAAACAAAGGAAATTATTAGTCATCCAGGTTTTGATGTCTAGGAGACATGCATCAAGTTTAGTCATTGGCATATAGTCATTAGGCTTCATAGAAAGGTAAAGCTGGGTATCATCAGCATAGGAGTGGAAAGTAATACCATGTTTCCTTATAACAGATCCTAAAGGTAACATGTACAGGGAGAACAGCAGGGGACCTAGCACTGAGCCTTGGGGTACACCAAACTTTACTTTAGTATGGGTTGATGACTCATTATGAGCGTGTACAAACTGGTAGCGACCAGAGAGGTATGATTTGAACCAGGCTAATGCAGTGTCTTTGATGCCTATCATGTGTTCAAGTCTGTGTAGTAGGATACCATGGTTAATAGTGTCAAAGGCAGCACTAAGATCTTTTTTTAAGATAATCTTTTCTTCTAACTGCTGTAGGAATGAAGCATTGCTGATGGCAATGATGACTCCATTAAACATGGGGAGTTACCTCATGTCCCATGAAGTGATGAGAGATTACCTCTACCATTTCTTGCAGACAGGGTTTGTTTATTTGTGTCTGTTAGAAAGTAAATACTTGGATAACAATACTTTTGCTACATGAGAAATAAAGTAAATCATTCTTAGAAAAAAAATCACATTCTCAAACTGTCACACACATTATCAAATCATGATATCACTGAAATCATGTGGAAAGAAAAGAAATGGATTTACAGAATCAATAACTTTTATTCTTCCTTCAATAAAGGGTAATCATGTATGTATTTTTCCATACTTTACGCTTACATATAGAGGACTCAGGGTGCCAAAGTTCTAGGGTGCCAAAGTCCACTTACATATCAGAAACAGGATGGCTTGGTGTGCCTTTTTGAGCCTCCTGGATATTTCATTGGATAGAGGCTTTGAATGCCCAAAGTGCGGTCCCAATCCACAAACTATTATTTGTGATGGGACTGCACTGAGCTTCAGGCGAGCCCTCCTTCCTTGGCAGGAGTTGTTGCCCCAACAAAAGACACAGGGGTCTGCACAGAGAGGGAGATAAGTAAAATTATTTACATTTATGCATTTTGCAGATGCTTTTATCCAAAGTCACTACATTTGTCAGCTATCAATTAATTCAGAGGAAGTATGACCAAACATATAACATACAACCTTACTACACTGATAGTAACTTACTTTTCTATTTTTTATAAAAACCAATCACAAGGACAGGATCTTCGTCCCAAAATCAAAAAGGCTGGCTTCTGCTTGCTGAGTATACTCAGTGCCAGCTCACCCCAGTGGAGTTGGAGGAGCTCCTTCTCCTGGCTCCAGGGTTACTTAGAGAAGCTCTGGAGCCCTCTCCCCTCCAATGCCCTTATAACCTTAAAGGTTTTGTCAGAGCATTGTCAGCCTCCTTGTGCTCTGCTGCATCCCTCTCCTGAGCTCTGTCAGTTGATAGAAACGATTGCCAGTAGGCACCCAATGAAAAACTCAGTTGAAGATATAAGATACTTCAGTTGTTGGGGGGCACAGAGGAGCCTTGTATTCCCTTTCATCTTAATCTAATACTGATGGAACTTTTGGAGCGTGCTGAGGCCCTATTTGTGCTGGTGGACCCTGCTGTGCCGGAGCTGGTGGATCCTGCAGTTGGCCAGACCAGTGCCTCAGTTTTGTCTTTATTTCCCCTCACTGCCTATTATAAAGCAGAGAGGGCACTATATGGTGGACACCAAACATTACCATCAGGCATACCACAAGAATGCCACTGGCCATCCCTCTCTTCTGCCTGGAGTGTTATTGATCCATTGTGAACACTGTATGTTTCTTACAATTCTTATGGTATAAGTCAATTTAAGCATCTGCCAGACACAAACATAATGAACTTTCTGATCTTTCCCTTACTGTCAGGGACAGTGGCGACTGGTGGTCACAAAAATAGGGAAGGACGGGGTAAAGTGGTCAGGTGGGCGAATGAGCTGGTAAATGTAAGTAGATGGGATGGGTGGATTGTTGAGAGAGAGAGAAAGAATGACAAAACCAGAATGGTGTCTTGGTGCTTGCTCTTAGGGGGATTGTGTTAAATAAAATGTATTTGTTTTTTGAGGGCACATGTCAGCATGGGAAATACCGTACAGTGCAATGAGTATAGTTTGTTTGTGGTAATGTCAGTTGTCTTTTGTGCTTTACACTGCAATATTGTGAAAGTGGCAGAAATGATTTTGAAACACCAGAAGACTGCAACAGCTCTGTAAACTCTCTATAGTTCTCCTTGGTATCTGAATTTGGCCCTTCATCCCGTCCCCTAAATGCCAGCTCCTGCATGCCCAAATACACCAAAACATCAATCAAACGCTTCAGTGTATCCCTATTACCAAGCGCTTTAGCATTGTGCTGTGCCACTTGCAACCAGGCACCCTCGTCCACAAGTTGATCGACGGGCACACTACCTAGCAATTTTACGTGAATAGCTGCATCAACGTGGTAGTCGCACTTGACGCTCGGTAGCCCTGTCCAAATTTTTTAGGTCACTAAATCACTGCACAGACCATGTTTGAGATTTCCCTACCAACAGACAAGACCAGCATAGACGACTTGTGGTAACACTAGCAGTTAGCCATGGGTATCTTTGATACCATGTGGTATTAAACACACTGACCTTACCATTGTGATTTTCACCCTGTCATTGTCCTCCAGTGTGTGAAATGGGGTATTTAACATTATGAATATGTCTTGTTTTTCCATCCTTTTTTCATGACACAACAAAGCAAAACTCTACAAAGGCTCAAACTCTCATTGTCCTCCAATGTGTGAAATGCTCAAACTCTCTGCCATTCTGCACCATCATGAATGACTGGTCTGTCGACAATGACAATAGTACAAGAACTTGTGTGTCAATCCGTCAACCCACCCTTTCATTCTGATTGGGCCCAGAAGTGATAAAATAGAATTATTTCAGCTGTTTTGATATGTTTTTGCATGTTTATCTACTAAATACCTGTGATTTTTTATAAGTTTCTCATGGAAGTTCTTTCTTTAAAAATGTAAGGGAGGGTCTTCCTGCTATGGGTATAGCTCATGAGTCACCAGATGTGCTATTCACTGTGCTAAGGACTTGGTTCAGGGAAAGTCAGTCCTAGACAGAGAAACTTCACAAGTTGAGAGTCTGATGGAGATGATGTTGCTGTTAGGGTGAGCTATTAGGTTTTAGGCTGAGGCTATGGGGCTATCAGTAATCTACTGAGTTTTATCACATCAGATTTGATTTCTTTAAGTCAAAATCCCCCTTCATTCTCAGTTCCAGGTTCAGCTCATAGGCTGTAGTTTATGGCCAATGAAAGCATCATTCCCCAATTAGCAATAGGCTGTTGTCTGTCTAATCTTTATCAACTGGCTGCAGGGCTTAATTTCTCACATATTTTCAGTCAAAAGCAAGCAGGTTTGAGGGGGTCCCCCCGATGGACACAGGTGCACTAAATTCCGTAGCCATAGCAAACTGAGTACGCCTCCTGATCCTTTTCTCACATTCCATCTGTCTCTCTCCTTCTCTCTAAGGCTGTCTAGTTGTCTTATCTCAGAAGAAGGCTGTGGATTTCTGGCTTCAGCTCTGACTTCAAACCCCTCCCATCTGAAAGAGCTGGATCTGAGCTACAACCATCCTGGAGAATCTGGACTGAAGCTGTTATCTGCTAGACTGGAGGATCCTCACTGTAAACTGGAGACACTTAAGTATGTTCAGAGAATGAGACACAATCTGACACAGAACAGTGTGGTCACACAGTAGAGTTTGACCACAGAGTTTATTTTTCTGTCATATGGGTCATTCATCAGATCTTAAGCAGAGAGAGAGAGAGTTTACAATCTCTGTCCTTCCCTCAAAGCATCCAGGCCCCTGATAACAAATTACTGCACATGACAATGAACATCAGACAGAGACCCCATCAGGAGAAAGAGGGAACTGCAGGGTTGTTCATTTGCAACAACAGAACAAACAATGAAATAGTTTCTGTTATAATATAATAATTTAGAGTATAATACTTTAGAGTATGAGTTGGAAGAAAGGCTGCCATCAGACTGCAGTACTGGACTTCTGCAGTTCTCTTCTACTTTGCCACTGTTCATTTAATTATTGATATGAGTAATGGCATAACACATGAAACACTGATATTTACACGTTTGTCTGTATTGTTGATACATTACTCTCTCTCTCTCTCTCTCTCTTTCTCTCTCTCTCTCTGTGTGTCTCACAGGACTGACCAGTGTGGAGAAGTCAGATTGAGACCAGGAGTGCAGAAATGTAAGTCTATCTGTTTGTTGTCTAAAGAGATGCCTTCAGTATGTATGTCACTGCAGCATATGACTAGATATTATTTACACAGTAAACATCACTGCACACTAGAGAAAGGTGGGAAAGATCTTAAAGCTACAGTGTGTAGCATCTCATCTCAGAGATTTCTCATTGGAAAGTAGATGTATAATAACACCATATTTACAGTGTGTGTGTGTGTGTGTGTGCATACGTGTGTGTATATGTGTGTGTCTGCATGGTTTGTCTATGAATGTGCATGCCAGTGTGTGTGTGTGTCTGTGTGTAAGTGTATATAGTGCTGTTTAATATGTGCAAGACAGGTTCAAAGACAGCTGTTTGTGTTTATCTGAAGGTTGACTGCACACTGGCGTGAGATGGCAAAGTCTACAGTAGCCCTACAGTAGCCTAGTGTGTGTGTGTGTGTGTGTGTGTGTGTGTGTGTGTGTGTGTGTGTGTACGGATTAAGACAGGGTTCCCCTGTGAGTGTGATCAGTTTCATCCAAATCCTGTCCAGGGAGACACAGTTGATGTTCAAAGTGCATGAAGAAATGAAAGCGTAATCCACCATATGCTCACCTGCACAGAGAGATTCCTGCAGTGGTCAAGGCTACAGGTGAAGCAGACTAGATGTGCTCTGTTCTACCAAAGGCCTAGTGGAGGAAATCACTGTACAGTACAGAAGAGTACTGGAGTGTATTGTGGAGGTTGGAGAAAAGGTAGTAAAAGGTAGTAAATTCAACTGTAGGATTCCTGCATATATGCTGGACAGGCTCATGTCACTCTTATGTAGACACCTTCAAATAAAGTGTTACAAGCACTGTGCTGTACAGATGGACTGGTTCAATGCTAAAATACTGACAACATCTCACTGTGTATACAATAGGGGGCACTGCTGGTGCGTGTATATGTGTGTGTGTGTGTGTGTACATATGTTTATGTGTGTGTTCGTGTGTGTACATATGTTTGTGTGTGTGTACATATGTTTATGTGTGTGTGCGTGTGTGTGTGTACATGTGACGTGTGCACTGCTGGTGTGTATATGTGTGGTTGCTGCTGGCGTGTATGTGTGTGAGTGTGTGTGTGTGTGTGTGCTGCTGGTGTTTGTGTGTGTGGGGGCACATGTGTATGTGTGGTTGTGGGCACTGCTGGTGTGTATGTGAGTGTGTGTTTGTGTGGATGTAGGTGTGGGTGATGCTGGCACATGCATATGTCTGTGTGTGTGTGTGTGTGTGCACACTGCTGGCATGTGTGTGCGTGTATGTGTGTGTGTGCACTGCGGGCATGTGTATGTGTGTGTTTGTGTGTGTGTGTGTGTGTGTGTGTGGGTGATGCTGGCGTGTGTGTGTGTG
>JAIFZK010000072.1:830000-855000 GCA_027481765.1 Tenualosa thibaudeaui
TTGTTGTTTCTTCTTGTTGTTCTTCCTCCCTCTTTCCTCCTTCTCACTCTCTCCTCCTCCACTGCTCGTTCTCTCCTCCTCTGTTTCTGTTATCCCTCCTGTTGTATTCCTCCTCTCCCTCTTTCCCTTTTCCCTCTTTTGTTTTTCTCCTTCCTCTCTTTCTTTCTACTCATTACTTTCCTCCTCATTTTCCCTCCCACTCCATCTATATTCTACCTCTCTCTCTCTATCTCTCTCTCTCTCTCCCTCTCTCTCTGTCTCTGTCTACAGGCCCATTTATACTCCACATAAAGAAGGAAACAGAGATGGGTGGAGTGTTTCTTCCATCCTGCCTAATCATCTTATTTATTTAATTATTTATTTTGCACGGGAGCTTACAATCACAGACAAATACGGAGCAATACCACTGATGAGTTGAGTCTGAGGTTCACTGCTATTTTATTTGCTATTTCTCATGCTGTCCATGGAGAATGAATGAGAACATTAGGATGTGGGTGTGTAGCATTGTGTGTGCTGAAGTACTGAAGCTACTGTAACAATGTAATTTCCTTCATTAAAGGATTACTAAAGTATCATTCATTCATTAGACAATTTCTTGTTTTATTTTTCATTTGCAGAGCAAATACAACAAAATTATGTCTTGTACAGTCACCATTTTTTATTAATGCTGGTTTATTGTTGCTCAGCACTACCATCTAGTGGAAATATTGCATTATTGCACACACCAAAAGACAAAAGAATAAAACACAAAAGATGGACAGAGGTAGGAGGAGTATTCACAGATAGGACGGACGGAAGGAAAGACAAACAGATGGATGAAAATTGGGTATAAATGGACCTTAACACAAAGAAAAATTATTCCCACGTATTTTTTAAATGAATGGGTGTGTCTCAGCACAGACGCCAGCTGTGTCAGTCACGTCTGGTCTGTGGTCAACTTGGCTCGTTTTGACTTCAGGTTTAATATGCTGGTTTTGACTTCACACACTGAGTGGATGTAATATGGTGGTTTTGACTTCACACACTGTATGAGTGGGTTTAATATGCTGGTTTTGACTTCACACTGTATGAGTGGGTTTAATATGCTGGTTTTGAATTCTCACACTGTATGAGTGGGTTTAATATGCTGGTTTTGGATTCACACTGTATGAGTGGGTTTAATATGCTGGTTTTGGATTCACACTGTATGAGTGGGTTTAATATGCTGGTTTTGCTCACCTCATCATTGAGGTGATAGATTTTGATTTGAACTCTTTGACACTTTGACTGCTAGTCATCCTGACAGGCAATTAGTCACCCAATCACCCATATGGACCAGCCATCCCTGCATGTCAGTGTAAAACTGGGTGTGTGCTCACACATACACCAGTATACTCTCTCACACACAACAATATACTCTCTCTCTCTCTCTCTCTCTCTCTCACACACACACACACACACACACACACACACACACACACACACACACACACACACACACATACACCAGTATACTCTCTCACATACACACCAGAATACTCTCACACACCAGTGCACTCTCTCTCTCACACACCGCAGTATACTCTCTCACACACACACACACACACACACACACACACACACACCTACACGCACCCACCCACACATACACACACACCTGCAAAAACACATGTTTAAAATGTTAAAACGTCCTGGGAAAAAATTCTATATTGCCCTGGGAAATTATAATTTCATTTACCCCTTCATTCAGATATATACTAAATTATACTAATTCAATGTATAACACAACGACCACAACAGGGGTCATGGTCAGTTCTACACAGGGGCATCTTAGTGTTTAGTTTCCCCAATCCTTGTGTGGACAATGGAGTTCTGATGGGTAAATATAGCTGGATTGTGTACAATGTCTTTACATGTGGGATTTGGGAGATGACTACCATAATGCAATGTTTTTATTTTTTGGACATTTTATATGTTTATGTTGTAACCAATCCTAAGTAAGTTTAGTAGTTATGGTGGGAATTGGGCCAATTAGAATTTGGGAGAGAGATACCGAATCTGCAGATACTGAATGGGGGATAAAAGGAAGCAGTACTGGTGATTTGAAGAGTGATTTGGGGTTAACCAAGTGGTTGGAAGTGTGGTTGAGAGAGGCAGATAGAGTTTAGATAGCAACGAGTTTCGAATGAATGAGGTTTCAGTTGACATAAGATTACGAGTATGGACTATAAGATTGCCTTTTGTTTGAAGCTTCTAACCCAACTGTAACTTAGGTGCATGCAGCGATAGGTCCCGAGAACGTTGCCTTTTGTTTGAATGTGGCCCTTCTTTTAGCTGCGTCATACCTAGCGTGGAACAGTATAAAGGCCATGACAGTTAAGTTTTGCACTTCTTTAATGGACTAACACGTCGAACTGAGAGCACAAACTGTTAACTAAGTTTGCGAAGTCGGTGTGGAAGAAAGTCTCGCTCTAAAGACTCATCATCTGGACTGCTACACGGAGAAAGCCTCCTCAGCCATCGTCAGCTTGAACTGAAACCGCTATCCTGAACTGTCGTGAGTAGCTGAACTTAAAAGCTCAACTGTATCTTCATCATCTACTACCGTAGCAGTGTGAGTGAGTGAACATTCATGTTTTTTGTCTTGAGTTGGATTTTGCTCCTCATCGGAGGCCGCGTTTTGGATTATATTTTTGTTGTTGTGGTTTCTTATGTGCACCAACGTAATGAGCCCCAACGAGACGCTTGCAAGCTTGCTATTCATTAACTGATCAAACTGTTTATGGAACCTAATGCCTATAAGTCATACCAGTTGATATTGAAGGACACAGTAGACTATGCAATGTAAGCCTGCTCTCACCAGTTTCATGTGTATGGTAAAGTGGGAGCTATCTTTACCTTCATGATCTCCTTTTCCATATGGGTCACTGTGTATTTGGTTTCTAGGTTTTGTGCATCTTTTATGTTCTTTATGGTGTCAAAGGTGACAGTCATTTAAAAGGAGTTTATTTCATTTCATTTCATTAGTACACATTTTCATACGTTCTACAGACACATACATACACAAATTTTAGTTTATTAGGTATTTTAGTTAATTCAGGGTAATAATTATGGTTATATTTCATCACATGAGGGTCATTGTATTTATTGCCATTATGTGTAATTTCTGAGGATTTACATAGTGTATATCAGGGTTGCTGGTACAGTATTTCTTTAGTGGAGGCACCGCACAGTTATTCATTTAAACCATAGACCTACTATTCTAGGTTTAATAGCAAATCCCTAACAGTGACTGGTAGACAGAAAAAACAGTAAATTCATCCATCAACCACTGGAAACCCAGGATCCTGTTAGTCAAGACAATAGAAAGGGGTTACATATATATGGATATTCTAAACATATGGAGTCTCTGTGTAGCAAAGGAGACAGCAGGGACTCACCCGGCCTCAAATCCAAGAGCGTTAAACACACAGCTTGACTGCAACGCCAAAGAGCCAGTGTCATTGGTATGGCAGGCAGAGTGTATATCCCATGGGTCTCTCACACCGGGTCAATCTATCCTCAAAGTCCCTTGTACGCCTCACATATTGGGCATACCAGTGACCTAACGACAGCCATCCCACTTCTGGCTCCAAATGTAGCAGAGAGAGAGAGAGAGAGAGAGAGAGAGCAGTGACCCCACCTGACCTTGTCCTATTGGTGAATTTCTACTGCATACACTTTGTAAAAGTGACAATTCCCTTATAAGAAGCCGCCGAGGGTCTGCTGACTTTTTGCTCGTCGGTTCTCAAAATAAAAAATAAAAAAATAGCACTAAGCCGCAGGCAGACTTCCAGAGGACTGCTGAGCAAACACTGATGGCCACACTGATCTGTGTCTCAAAATGTTTTATGTTGAGTTCTTGAGATCGTGGGAAATGGGGCTTAAGGCTCCATAAATATGATGCTGGATAAAGAGTGGGACCCTGTGTATATTTGAATGTGAATCAAAGCATATATAATATTAATTAAGATTACAAGTTAATAGATCATGGTTTGATTTGTCTTGCCTTTTGCACAAATGAATGAATGAACTAATATTGTATCTGCTAGTCTATTTGCAATCACCACACACCTCACCACACACAAATAAATTCAATTTTCAGCTGTGTGCTTGTAACTGTGTTTAGCACCAACAGGGATAGGGATGTATAGACAGACTGTGCAATCGCCAAGGAGGGGGCATCACAATACATTATTTTTGTTCTTCAGTTTTTCACTTGTATGTCTAGAAAAGAGGGTAAAACTCAAACCTGGGCAGCAAAAAGCCTAGAGGTGGCCCTACTTGTGAGAGAGCCTTCATTCACCCCGTAATGAGCCATTTAACCATCAAAGTGACTATGAAGCTGCTGAATTAAAAACAGCATAAAATGCACATCACTTTAAAAAAATCCTCGCTGTCTTGGTGGTCTTAGACATGGTCAAAAAGGATTCAATAGCATGGTAAAGATGAACAATCACCTGAAGAAATGTGTCCTAGATCTTATCAAGCATGGATGTGTTCCAGAGACAACACAACACCTACCGATGCAGATCACACACATGCCTTTCTTTGGCTTTGACCACATCCCACCACCTCTGAGCCTGTTTGTGACTGAACAAGTCCAGCTGGTTCTGTACAGGGAGTGTATGATGAGTACTGAGGAAATGGATTCCAGCAAAACAGGTGAGTGAATCTCAAAATATATCAGTGAGTGTGTGTGTGTGAGCAGTATCTCTTTCCTCTCTTGTCTGTAGATTCCTGTAAACTCCCACTGGACCCAAATACAGCACACACACGTCTGTCTGTCTCTGAGGGGAACAGAAAAGTGACACTTGTGTGTGGGGAGCAGCCGCATGCTGAGCACCCAGAGAGATTTCACTAGTGGGCTCAGGTGTTGTGTAGAGAGGGTCTGTCTGGACGCTGCTTCTGGGAGGCTGAGTGGAGTGGGGATAATGGGGCTCATATAGCTGTGGTCTATAAAAGCATCAAGAGGAAAGGGAGGACTGGTGATGTTATAATGGGACGTAATGCCAAGTCCTGGAGTCTGTCTGTGTGTGTAAAAGACCAGTTTCTCTGCCTGGCACAATTATAAACACACTGACATACCTGCCCCTCCTCTAACATCAGGGGCAGATTAGACTGGAATTACCATCAGGGGCAGATTAGACTGGAACTACCATCAGGGGCAGATTAGACTGGAATTACCATCAGGGGCAGATCAGACTTGAACTACCATCAGGGACAGATTAGACTGGAACTAACATCAGGGACAGATGAGAATGGAACTAACATCAGGAGCATATTAGACTGGAACTACCATCAGGGGCAGATTAGGCTGGAACTAACATCAGGGGCAAATCAAGCTGGAACAACCATCAGGGACAGATTAGACAAATTAGGGTGAAAAAGTGGACCACAAAGTGATTGGTCAAGGTCAAGTCAAGGCTGCAGAGTGATTGATCAAGATCAAGTCAAGGCTCACGAAGTCACTGGTGGCTCTTTCTTGCCCATATCTACAGCTGAGGTGCCCTTGAGCAAGGCACCTTACTGCTAAATGCAGAGACTGAATTTCCCTCACAGGCTCAAAAGAGTATATTATACTCCTAAACATGCACAAACCTACTGGGCTGTAAAATCTGTATGTCTGTGGCATTAGAAACAAGCAGATGCCTACTGGGGTATTTATAGTTATGAGGGGGTATCTGTGACGCACACAAATCCTCTCTGTGAGGTACTGGGATTGCAACTGGGATACCAACAAACCCTCTCTCTGTCTGAGTGGGTTATAAGGGTGCATCTGTCTGACAACGTGTCCTATCTCTTTGATCTGCCACTGTCTGTTGGCCACCCATCAGTGTGTGTGTGTGTGTGTGTGTGTGTGTGTGTGTGTGTGTAAAGATTCTGGAGCTACATCACTTATTAACAGTTTCAAACTTGGAGAGACAGCAATGGGTAGAAACAGCACCAACAGACAGTACTAATAACAATGATAATATGGAAACAGAGGTTTCAAATCTTATGAGAGATTATTCAAATATGCTTCTAAGACAGATAGTACTGGTCCTTGATTATGATTGGTTGAATCAGGTTTGATGCTGTTGTACATTCCCTGATATGCCACAGCTCAGGCCACATTACAGTGGCTAAGGGGGATTAAAGGCTCCCATTGGCTGTTGTAAAACCAGCATGACCCACAGACTCTCATGGCTCTTTGTTTACATGTTTACCTCTTCCCCTCAAGTTCAAAACAATGAGCACATGCATTACAGCCTACTGAGTATTACAGTAGAATCATATAGGCTTGGTATAGAGATTTAGGTTTCAATTACATCCTCTTATTTATCGGCATTTATTTATGCATTAGAAAATAAGAAATAGTGGAGTGGGAATGAAAGAGTTAAACTTTCATTTCAGTGTAAGAGGTTTATGTCACCACACCTGAACCTTTTCATAACTGAACATGTCCAACCAGTTCTCAGTAGGGACCTGAAGCACTTCAAGGAAATGGACTCCAGTAAATAACCAAGTAAAATAACTCCAGTAAATAACCAACTCTCAAACATACAGTAAGTATTTTATTTTCTAAATGTGTATAAAGTTTGAATGTACACACTATGTATATGTTCAGTTTACCTTAGACGATAAATAATATATCTGTGATGAGATAAATGTGCATGAACAAGTTGGATGGAAACCTATGAGGCTACTATGAGTGAGTGTGAGTGTGAGCTGCCCCAAACACCTACATTATGATACTGTTACACTGTGATACTGTGATACTCTTTTACTATGATAATGTGGTAACACTTAGTATTAGGGTACACATGTTCACCATATATATATATATGAGACATATAGTTATTATGGGTGGAAATAACACACACACACACACACACACACACACACACACATATTATTATTACATATTATATATATTGTTTATATTGTGCTTTATTAGAGTGTTTCAGTAACAATATATAGCGATAAAATCTGAATTATTATTATCAAAATATTAAAATGAATTCAGCTGCTGGTTTGGGTTTTTGTTGTGTGTAACAGCTGCAGTCTATTTGGACACACATATGATATGCTACTGTACAGTCTCACAAATCTCACAGATTGATCAACTGGACAGTAGATTAGATCAGATTACATTAGATTAGATTAGATCAACTTTGTTGTCATTACACATGTGTGAATCCAGAGTAACAAAATACAGTTCAGCATCTAATCAGAAGTGCAAACAGCAGGAAGTGCAAGATGTACAGTATGTGCAGTTAAGAGTAGGTGTGTACAGATAAGGGCAGTGTAAAAGTGGGAATAGATATGTGCAGATTATGTACAAATAAGTTATGGGAGCAGTTATTTACAGATAGGCCAGTGTAAACGATTAGTATGAAGTAGTATTGATTTATAAAACAGCAATGTGCAGATGAAGTATGTTAATATACAGGTGTTCTATACTACTATACATAAGGCAATGTACACATATACAGATGGAATATGGACAAATCTACAGAAGTGAATGTTTTTGTTGCAGTGTTGAAAATGGTAAATTCATGTTTTAGGTGAGGCTGAATCGATGGCTGTGTGCAGGAGAGTTTACAATTCTGCATACCCTCCTTCAGGTAAAGACTCAGAGCCTCAGAGGAAATGAGGAGTCACAAATGTGCACACACTGCCCCCCAGTGGTAGACCATCCTAAATACAGGCATAACATTACATTTATGCATTTAGCAGACGCTTTTATCCAAAGCGACTTACAACTTATCAACTACCAAGTGTTCAGGGCCAGTCTCCCCTAGAGCAACTTAGGGTTAAGTGCCTTGCTCAAGGGCACAACGGCAGCTGGGATTCAAACACACAATTTTTCAGGCTACTTGCACGCTAGCCAGGTTCCTTAACCACTACGCTACCACCGCCCATCATTATGTGATCAAAAGTAAAACGTTTGTCTAATCACGCAGTAGAACACACAGATGTTTCTATTAATAATGCATTCTCACGCTCACAGCATTGTTTATAATGTCTCTATTAGAGTGTTTATATTGTGTCTATTACAGTGTTTATATTGTGTCTATTACAGTGTTTATATTGTGTCTATTAGAGTGTTTATATTGTGTGTCTATTAGAGTGTTTATATTGTGTCTATTAGAGTGTTCATATTGTGTCTATTAGAGTGTTTATATTGTGTCTATTAGAGTGTTTATATTGTGTCTATTAGAGTGTTTATATTGTGTCTATTAGAGTGTTTATATTGTGTCTATTAGAGTGTTTATATTGTGTCTATTAGAGTGTTTATATTGCTTATATAGCTTAGCGGATATGAAGGTGTATGTAGTGTGGTTCAAATCAAGCATCTACTCAAAGGAATATGTTATATTTCTTTATTTATATATGTATTTATTTTCAGTACAGTTTTAATAGTTAAGTTTTTTTCATATTGTAAAGTTATAGTTAACTTTACAGGTAATAAGTGAAATACTCAAAATAAAAAAATCACAATATGAAAATGTCAGTTTAATCCTTTGGCACAAATAAATGTGTGTCCATGTCATAGACCTACTAATATCAGTGGATGAAATTTCCATCTTTCTGTATGAATCTGATTCCTTTGAAAGTGGAGGAAGGGGTTTAGAGACCAAATACCTTGCTGAAAAGGTGTGTGTTTTGCACAAGCCCAAAGAAAGGGCCATAACAGAGGGATAGCTGATAGTTTGTTCCACAGGGGGGCACCAACATGGAAGCTGTGTCATAATCTGGTGTGAGGACCACAGAGCACTGTGAGGAGATCAGAAAGTTAATGGGATTGTGTAAATGATTTGTAGAGAGGCAGAACTCTGTAGGAGAAGCATAATTGTCTTTCAGACCCTAAATTATGTATACATGTTGTTAAAACATCACATCATTCTGACCAGGAGTGGATGGTGTGTCCTGTGTCCCAGTGATGGCATGTGTGTGTGACTCTGCATCCAGGCCCCTGGTGTGTGTGTGTGTGATTCTGCTTCTCCACTGCACTACCATACACAGCTCAGGTAAGGAACACCTTTGCAGAGCAGAACTCAAAAACTAGCATGAAACAAACAAAACAAAATTAGCACCTGATAATTCAAGTGTGTAAGAGATGAAAATGGTTACAGGACAACTCAAACCCACCAAAGGTCAGGGCTTCACAGTGTTGGGTGACATAGTCACAATAATAAAACAACAATAAAAAAACTATTATACTAAATGTATTGTAGTATATACTGCCAGCAATATTCCACTTATCTGGACAGCCTTGGTAAATGAGTAAAGAGAGGTATACTTAAACAGCAGCATGTATGAGTGAGTAGAGCTGGAACTAACTAAATGAGTCACCAATGACAGGATGAAAATTTAGTTTTAGTAGATGTCAATGACACAAAATGCATTCCATGTTAAAATACTTTCAATTTTGATTTGTCATTAAAGTTAATAATTATGCCGCAGTTGGGTGCACTGACTGTAATGATGGAGTAGGAAGCAACTTCAGGATGTTTTTATTCTACAACGTAAAAGCTGTTTATATTTGAAATGACTGACGATTTGCATGAATGACCTATCAATGGCATTGTGCACTGGACATTCCTTTGTTGTCTTTGTTTTGACAGAGGTTTTCCAGGTAGTCGGCCCAGACAAGCCTCTCTACGCTGTGTCAGGTGAAGACTTGGTTCTTCCCTGCTCCCTAAAGCCCAACATGAATGCTGAGGGGTTGACTGTGAAATGGTTTAGGCTGAATCACCAGGGACAGGCATCCTGGGTGCACCTTTATAAAGATGGCAAAGACCAAAATGACAATCAGATCCAGTCCTACCGGTACAGGACATCCTTGTTCAAAGAAGACCTGAAGATGGGCAATGCTTCACTAAAACTCAGCAGGGTCCAGGTATCTGATGAGGACAGCTACAAATGTTTTATCCAGATGGAATTGCATTTTGATTATCCCCTCATTCAAGTAATTGTCAGAGGTGAGGCTTGTTTTATGTCAGAATAACCAGCATAAGTCTGTTGTGTTGACACCTACAGTAAACTGACAGTATGTTCTGATGTCTTTAAATATAAACAACATTTAGTTATTGGACAAGCACCTCGGATCATTTCAGAAGGGGTGAGATCGGATGGAGGAGCAGTCTTCTGTGTGAAGCTGAAGGCTGGAAGCCTGAGCCTGTTCTTGAGTGGCTGGACAGCAAGGGAGGACACTTAGCTGCAGAACCACCTGAGATCATCTCAAGTCCAAACAGCATCACAGTGAAACGACGGCTAATTGCTTATGACAGAGATACAAATTATGTTTGCAGACTCACACAGAAAGATGAAAACACAGTCTTTGAGCAAGAAGAAACCGTATTTCATTTTTCAGGCAAGTACATTTGCTGCTAGCTTAAACTCAGCTGTTTACTAAAAATGTAAACATCCCAGCAGTTGTATTTGTCTCATTTTGGGTATGTTTTACAGATGGTACCCAGCCTTGGAAAACACCGGTCATTGTAGCTGTGTCTCTTTTTGTCATTATTCCATTAATTGTGGGTCTTATAATTTACTGTAAAGGTAAGGAAAACAGATTCATAGGTAAAAGATTTGGTAACTCTTTGGATCACAACTCAGAAAGTATAGGGTAGAGATCATGTAAGTAATTTGTAACTAATATTAATACAGTAAAGAATAGAATTTTGAATGCATTACATATGACTTACCTGACAAGTACTGGGAATGTAATGCCTAAAATGTCAAAAACAACAACAAGAAAGTAAATGAATATGGAATTTCTGGAGAAAAAGATTTAACTGATTCAAATAACTGCATATTCTGCTCTGTAACTGTACAGTTGTGTTCTTCTGCTGTTTTACTATTATACATGTTCATGTTTCAAGGAAAGAGGAGGGAGAAGAGGCTCTGGAGGCTAGTAAGAAACACTGAAGAAATAGAAGGTGTGTACTGCACATGTCTTACATAATGGATTGTTCTAATGTTGGAATCATTCAGACAAGGTGTTCTAATCAGGTATCATTATACTTAGTTTGATATATGAGTAAGACATTTATTTTTAGAGATATTCAAATGATTGGATTGTTTATTTCCCAATTCATTATTGTGTCTGTTCAAATCAGAGTCAGAATCAAGTTCTGTGCAGAGTCCCTTTGTCCAGGGCTTTGTCCTACTCTAAACATTCTTTAGTGTCATCTTGTGACCAGAAGCAGAACTGGGAATTTGTTGACTCAACAAGTGTGGACCAGGTGCCAGATACAATCCAAAACATCACCCACTGACAGACATTATTCTACTGTTGCCAAGATTGGATCTAGGAAAAATCAGTCCGTTTTGATCTTAGGTAGGCTGACCTAGACAGCTTACTTTTGACCAACCATGGGTTGTCTCTCCATAGGGGATAGAATGTTAACCTGACAAGCCAGACTAGAACATCAAAATGTATAGTCTGGCCATGACCGATAGAATGGGCTCGATCCAAGGGGCGGAATCAGCAATTGTCTGTCAAACTGCCTGTGCGCACAACAGTAGCAGATAAACTACCACATAATTTATTTTTATATGACTCTTTATTTCAATTCTGTGGGGTAAAAAGTTTTTGATTTAAACCATCACAGTGTATGATTTGAGGTTTAAAGGCATTTGTGTTGACCGTTTTCTGTGATAGTATTACGTTATGAACAGCAGAACATGAACATTCTTCTTAAGTCCAAACCTAACAGACAGTGTGTGCGAAAGGAAATGATTCATAGTGTTTCACAAATATTGTTTTCTGTGATAGTATTGCTGTGATTTCGCAGCCAACACTGTTTGGAACCTCTGGACAGATTTAGCACCTTTGCATGTTTGACTCATCAGTGGAGCACCAAATACAAACACCAATTCAGATGGTTGCATTTCCAGGTGATTTTCATCTAGAGAAGTACTCAGGGCATGGGCTCAAAAAAATGCTTCCTTCAGTGAAAGATTCTACAAGAGTTTGGTGAGTGAAGCCTCAGAAGGTACATCTTGAACTTTTTAGAAATTAATAATATCAGTGCTGTTTTATAACAAGTTGACTAGTCACATGTTTGAATAAAAATATATTACAGAGAGTGCATTTCGATAAGACCTGTGGAAAACCACTACAGATGTAGCATAGTTTAGCCACCATAGACTTTAGTCTTTTTGGCTTAGGGGAATTCATAGCATTTTATCCATCAGGAATTAGATGTGTTTTTAAGATGCAACACAGGATAAAGACACCAGGAAAGTTGTTTGACACCAAAGATGGAAAACACAGAAATCTAGAAAATCTAGATCTAGAAAATCCAGTCAGGCAACTTGTATCCTCACATGTAAAACCCTCTACAAATATATTCAATAAGGTGAACACATAAAAAAACACTACAAACAAATGCAATAAACCTGCAGAAACAGCTAACCCCTTACTACAGCCAGTGGCCCACAATTGACAAGTATAAAATCCTGCAATTAAATACAGTTTTAAATAATTTTAAACAGATGTATAAGTTAGTTACTTTTATTGAATTCATAAACACATCTTAACCGACTACATGCATAGAACAGACCTACCGTAAACTAGTAAAATTATAATAAACTAAAATACCAGTCTACACAGCAAGTATCTTACACTGTAGGACATAAACAGGTCAGTCACAAACACACACCAAGTATCTTACACACATCACACCTAGACAAACAAAAGAAAACTCCTGTACGTCACCAACCTTACCTCCTGCTTAAAGGAAACCAGAAAGAGGGCCAGCACCTTCAACTTCCTGTTTATATAGGGCAACCATCTTTACAGGTTGGGCACTTCCTCTTTCCCTGTGTGACAGCTCCTCTATCGCACTGGCCCCATAATTGCACGCACCCACCATAGACACCCAAGTCCATCGTCTTACACCGCCCTTCATTTTTCCTCAGCCCATCCATGGGCTGACCTAAAGCATCCGCATATCATTGTGGTGGGATGCCTTTGGTGGTGCGATGTGACTGTTGTGGTTCTTCAGTGTCAGGGGTGGTCAAGTTTTCCTCAGACAGTGTTAAAGGGGGAATGCAACTTGTCCAAGATGGTAGCCATCGGGTCGGCGGAACACCCAAGGATTTGCTGGTCCAGGTTCATCTGCTGCCCCACTTCAACAGAGCCTGTAAAGTCAGAAGACAAGGCCGAAGCAGCTTTCTATGCAACACCCTTTCTTTTGAGCTATGGATAGTTATTATAGGCATGCAGTTGGCCCACCTGTGTTTTTCTCATCCGCCAGTCCACGAACATACCAGGCCTTTTCTTAAGGGTGCATGGTTGACATCCTGAGAGCCATTTCTGGACATCTGTGGCCATGTGTGGCTAATAGTAGTTCATTTGCAGAATTTTCAGAGTCTTTTCAACTTTTCTGCAAAATGTCCCATTTTATCATGACAGCAGGTGAAGGCCTCCTTCTGTAAACGTTGAGGGAGCAAGAGTTGGTAGCACAGCCTCAGTACTTTGGGGACCTCAAGTTGTCATTCAGCAGGCCAAAGAGGCATTTAAATTTGCTGAGCCACCCATCGTCATAAGCACCTTTTCATGTCCATCCTGTATCTGTGAGAGCACAGCCTTGATGGCTTGCATCAGTGTAAAACAAACAGGGTAGTGTGAAATTTGTGAATTTGTCAGGACTTGCGCCTGAACGAGACCTTGCTTTAGGGACACAAATGCTGTTTCACATTCATTGGAGCTTGGCCTAATTATTTTGCAATGCAGCTTAATCATTATGAATTTCAACATGAATATCTGTATTATATAATTTCCCACCCCAAATCAAGATTTGTGAAATTCTATGAATCATTTCCCCTTTCACACACACTCATACATGATTTTAAAGCAATACTCTGGAGTCAGTCTACTCTGAGAAGTGTAGTGTGGGACCAAGTCCAATGCAATTACTGTGACGCTGTATTTACCTACCATAGCACAACGTCTCCTCTAATAGATCATTTAAGAAATGTACATTGGAACATTAATTCCAGCGAAGCCAGCACTAGCGGAGGACGGCATCAACAGCTAGGAGGACGTGTGATGACAAGCGAGCCAAATAAATTTCCAAACGTGTTGTTAATATGATTGTCAGAGACATGTTGCCTTTGTGGCTGAGAGCGAGTTTTTCTGAGAACTAAGCCAGGATATCTACTGTCAACGTCGCTTTGACCACAGGGAAATATCAGTCCTGATGTGTGCGTGTTTGACCTTAATTTGTGTGGGGATGATGGGTGGGGGCAAAACCATGTAGATAGACTATGGATCTGAACAGGACCGTGCTTTAGCAAGTAATCGATTAATTGTTCAATAACGTTATGAACAGCACAACATGAACATTCTTCTGAAGTCCAAATCCTAACATACAATGATACAGGGTCACTACTATCAATATGCAGATGACAACAGGGGAACAAAATATATGCGTTGCAGTCTTCCTGAAAGTTACATAACAATCACCTCTCACAGAGGACCTAGAAACCCTTAGTTTATCTCTACAAAATTATATGCATTGCTTGAATTATGGTGATGCAAGATTGAGTAAGTTTATACATCAAATACATATCAGCAAAACAACGTAAACTTACAGTAGTCAATAATTTGTGTTTTGTTACATAGTTATGGTGATATTATTTCCTTCTTTTTTGCCAAGAACTTTTATAGCCTGTTAGTAGAGGATGCCTAGAGGTTGTTGGATCGTCAAACCTGCCTGGGACCAACTTGTAGAGTACTTTAATTTCTGTGAAGGAAATGTTGACATTCTACTCTGGTCATTGCTGGGTTAAGAGGACTCTGTGTGTCAAAATATATGTTAATAAATGTCCATTATAAAATATGTACTGTCTGTTTTTATGCAGGATGAATCAGTGCCAGCTCTCTAACACAAACTGTGAAATGATTGCATCAGTGCTGCAAAAGTCTACTACTCTAACAGAACTGGACATGAGTAATAACACCCTGGAAGATAAGGGACTGCAGATGCTCTGTGAAGGATTAAGAGATCCACGATGCAAGCTTAAGAAGCTGAGGTCAGTCATTGATCAATATGTCAGCTGCCCCCACTTTCAGGTGTTTCACACTCACATAACTAAAGAATGAAATGGTGTTAATAAGATTCACTTTCATAATATCCTGTCCTTTTGAATGCTGAATATAGAGCAAAGAACCAATAAGCAGGAAATAATTACCCGGGGTGGTGTAAAGTGGAGAACACTTCATATACAGAACACTTCATATACAGAACCCTTCATATGATACAGCCAGTGGCGTAGCTATCAGTAAGCAGACACTGCAGTTGGGGTGGTGTAAAGCAGAGAACACTTCTTACAACATGTCTGGTCAAACTATTGATTAATTTCTGATTGAACGGTACGCATTGTACGCGTCACTAGGAGTGGCAATATACCACGGCTGACTCTTTACAGCTAGTAATCACTCATTTTCCATCACACATTTTCCATTGAGTTGACTCACATTAACATGCTATTAATTCAAAGCGACAGAACAGCGATTTTCATAATGTTGTATTTGTCAGTTCATGTCGTATTTGTCAGTTCTCTCCAGAGAAAACATCTTAATGGAGTAGTGTGAATATGCAGCTTGGTGTGTACATTTTAGCCTCTCTCTAAACTTCCAAGTCACTGATTAAACTGTTGCATTGCTTAGGAAAGGGACACTAAGGTGAGCTTGGAACTATTTTGGGTAGCGGAGGTTGAAGGAACAGAAATGAAAACTAAATGGTAGAAAACACAATTTGATGTGTTAAAGCTTCATCAGTTGGTAATGGGACTGTTGTATAAAAGCAATATAACACTTTTGGTTGTGGGGCTGGTTAGTGGATATTGCCACAGCTGTGGTTACTTATGGCACTTTGACATTTTTCACCAAAAAACTCACACAAAAGTGCAAGTTCCTTGTCCTAATACCCATGTTGTCCAAAAATTTCATCCAAATCCACGCAGTACTATTTGAGTTATTTTGTACACAGATTAACAAACAAACAAACGAACAGACAAACACCAGCGAATAAAATAACCTCCTTGGCAGGAAAACCAAAATCCTACATACAGTAAAAATTAAGGCAATTTTATACTGTTAACGCTTGTTCCATTTTAGTTGTGTTTCACATGTTAATGGTTAAGTATGAAAGTGTCTATGAATGCAATGAATGATCAAGTGTTTTTCACAATTTTACCCTTCATAGGCACACTCTACTATTATGGATGTTTTACAAATGTGGTTCAGATAATGAGGAGAAAACAAATCATTTAAAGTTCTGAGGATGGTGACCCAGGAAATGTAGTCTTGTTGTATTACACAATGGTGCTTTCATTCTGTGATCTTTATTGTCATATTTGCATAACAGACTAGCTTGTAGCCACTGTTCTACAGTCACCAGACTCCCTGATAGAGCTGGATCAGAGTGATAATAACAATATCTGTAGTTGGAGTATAGGACAGGTGGAGTCCAGATTCTCTCTAGGGACTGTCTAATCCCCAGCGCAAACAGTAATAAATATTCAGGATTACAGTTTCAGTTACAACTGAATATCTTCTGCAGAAACATTTACTGTATGTTTTAGATAACTTGTAATTCACATTAAGATAACTTATAGATAGACTTATAGATTTAGATAACTTGTAAATCACATTACATTTCCAAAGTAACTTACCCAACACTGCATGGCTTTAAAGGGTATTAAGGTCCATCAGTCTCCCTGAAGGCCATCAGTGATTTGACTTTAATGCAAGCAGCTAAGGTTCATTGAACAGAGGTGTGACGTCCTCTTTTTAGCTGGTTGGAGACCAGACATGCAGCTGCATTCTGGATCATCTGTAACTGTCTCACAGGTTGGGTATGGCCTGATGTTTCCTATGTTGAATAGAGAAAAGCAGCACAACCAAACTACAGAGGTAGTGTTATCCACAAAGGTCAGCCAGTAATCAATCATAACGCCCAGGTTTCTTGCAACATTGATGGGAGCAACAGATAGGGATTCTGTCTTAATGCTGATGTTATGTATGGTTTACTTGGCAGGGAGGACATTACAACTGATCAGAAAATCTGCTGCAAACAGAGTCATTGTTGATCGGAGCAGTCTGGAGAAACGCCTGTGAAATCCTGGAGATACTGAATAATATGTGCAGCATGTATAGAAGAGCTGTGGGGGAACTGATATGTAGTTTATAATGATGTGTGGAGTATGTCTAAAATGCTTGTAAGAGCTGTGACTGATATGTAGTTTATAATGATGTGTGGAGTATGTCTAAAATGCTTGTAAGAGCTGTGGGTGAACTGATATGTAGTTTTGTGGTGTATGTTTATAAATGAAATCCATTGTCTCCATTCTGTATCACCTGACCAGCTAATTGTGCTTCTTTACTTAAAAGTGACGACAAGCTGGTTTGTGCTGGCCCAGGTTCCCCTAGATTTAAGGCCGGTAACACAGTATTATGGATGTGTGTGTTTTAGCTCCATTCTCTTTCTGCCCTAGTACCCATTTGACCTAAGTTTGTCCTCAACTTGTGATAACAGTTTGTTTCCTGTAGCAAGTGTGAAATGGATTTTTAAGTGTTTGGCAATTATTTACCAATGTCCAATATAGAACCAACTTTTTCAATCCTGATCCGTTATCTTTGTTTGTTCAGTCTGTAACTTTAATCAAAGGAATGAACTCTAATTGTGCCCAGCTTATTGTGCTTCTTTACTTAAAAGTGATGACAAGCTGGCTTGTGCTGGCCTGGTAACACAGTATTATGGATGTGTGTGCTCAAGTTTCATTTTCTTTCTGCTTTAGTATCCATTTGGCCTAACTTGTCCTAAACTTGTGCAAACTGAGATAAAGGTTTGCTTCCTGTAGCAAGAGTGAAATTGATTTTTTTAGGTGTTGAACTATTTACCAATATCCAATGTCCAATATAGAACCAACCTTTTCTGTTGTCTTTATGTGCTGGAGTCTGTAACTTTAATCAAAGGAATTAACTCTTTCCTCTGCCTCATATTACTGATGTTTATAACAATTTATGTGAGCCAGTTGTGCCACATCACTCCTGTTGTTTAACAGTGTTGTGATCTGTTACTGTTCTGTCTATTCCCTTTAACAGACTAAATGAGTGTAAACTCTGTGCTGAATCCTGTGAGATTGTAGCCAATGTTCTACAGTCACCAAACTCCCTAATGGAACTGGACCTGAGTCACAATGACCTGAGAGATTCTGGAGCTCTGCATCTCTCTAAGGGTCTGTCTAGTTCACACTGCAAACTGCAGACATTAAGGTTGGTTGAAGATGTCACATCATCTGTCTACATCACTCTACTGTGTCATGCATATCGAGTCAAAATATAAAGGCAACAGAAGGACATCTAATAGTAATTTACTGTCCATTTTTCACATTGCATTTCCATTTTCCACTTTGCATTTTCAATTTGAAGAACATCTGTTTGCTAACGACCAGTAGGTGCTACAAGAACTAAAGGCATTAGGCAGCATAAGCAGGGCAGCTAATGTAAGAAACAGCAAGAGAGGTGATTGGTTAATTCTCAGGATAAAGGTCTTGATGGTTACTTACAGTAAATGTGTTTAGCAGTCAATGGACAAGCTATTTTCCTTAATGTTAAACAACCCAGCCATCCCTTTTAATGTAAAACATCACAGCCAGGACATTGCAACTGTTCAGAAAATCTGCTGCAGAATAAATCATTGTTAGTCGGAGCAGTCTTGAGAAACGCCTGTGAAATCCTGGAGGGACTGAATAATATGTTTAGCATGTGTAGAAGAGCTGTGGTGGAACTGATATGTAGTTTATAATGATGTGTGGAGTATGTCTAAAAGGCTTGTAAGAGCTGTGGGTGAACTGATATGTAGTTTATAATGATGTGTAGAGTATGTCTAAAATGCTTGTAAGAGCTGTGGGGGAACTGATATGTAGTTTATAATGATGTGTAGAGTATGTCTAAAATGCTTGTAAGAGCTGTGGGGGAACTGATATGTAGTTTATAATGATGTGTGGAGTATGTCTAAAATGCTTGTAAGAGCTGTTGGGGAACAGATATGTAGTTTTGTGGTTGGAATATAATGAAAAGCTCTAGTTATATTGACTTTGGTTAACTAGTGTGTGTTGTATTTTGATTAATTTAATTGTCTTTTGATGTTTATAAATGAAATCCATTGTCTCATGCTGTATTACCTGACCAGCTAATTGTGCTTGTTTACTTAAAAGTGACGTCAAGCTGGTTTGTACTGGCCCAGGTTCCCTAGATTTAAGGCGGTAACACAGTATTGTGGATGTGTGTGCTTCAGCTCCATTGTCTTTCTAGTTTCGCACCCATTTGCTTCCTGTAGCAAGGGTGAAATTGATTTTTAGGTGTTGAACTATCTACCAATATCCAACGTCCAATATAGAATCAACTTTTTCTAGCCTAATTTGTTCGTCAAGTCTGTAACTGTAATCAATTGAATTAACTCTTTCCTCTGCCTCATATTTTTGATGTTTATAACAATTTATGTGAGCAAGTTGTGCCACATCACTCCTGTTGTTTAACAGTGTTGTGATCTGTTACTGTTCTGTCTATTCCCTTTAACAGACTAAATGAGTGTAAACTCTGTGCTGAATCCTGTGAGATTGTAGCCAGTGTTCTACAGTCACCAAACTCCCTGATAGAACTGGACCTGAGTCACAATGATCTGGGAGATTCTGGAGTTCTGCATCTCTCTAAGGGTCTGTGTAGTTCACACTGCAAACTGCAGACATTAAGGTTGGTCATATCATCTGTCTAAATCACTCTACTGTGGTGTCCGACTTGGGTATGGGAAGTAAAATCTGCCAGAATTAAAAGTAATAGTGAAAATGCAAGAATCATTGAAAATGCAAAAATCTTTGAAAATGCAAAAATCTTTTTAACATGTCATTGCTCATGACATAAAATAACTACATTTGGCTTTTAATTTTCCTAATAAGCACCAGTTATTTGTGACGAAAATGAACAGTATTTGTCATTTCATATTTTCATATACTGTTGCCATATCTAAAATGCAAAAGCTAATTGAGATAAGGAAACCCAAACTCAACTTTGGCTATGGTATGGATATGATATGCATAGCGTGTCAAAATAAAAAGGCAACAGAAGGACATCTAATATTAATTTACTGTTCATTTTTCACATTGCATTTTCAATTTGAAGAACATCTGTTTACTAACAACCAATAGGTGCTACAAGAACTAAAGGTATTAGGCAGCATAAGCATGGCATCTAATGCAAGAAACAAGGGAGGTGATTAGTTAGTTCCCAGGATGAAGGTCTTGATGTTAACTTAGAGTAAATGTGTTTAGCCGTCAATGGACAAGCCCTTAATTGCCCTTAAAGTCAAACAATCCAGCCATTTCTCTTAATGTAAAACATACACTGCAGTATTCAAGGTGAGAGATAACCAAGGTCTATATCAGGAGCTGGGTTGCATGTTATCTTACATCATCAATAAAGAGCCTTGTGGTTTATATTATGGGGCATCTTAGAACAGCTCTGAGAGAGTCTATACTGGGCACAGATAACATGGTTATTTTGTCATGTCTCTCTCTCTCTCTCCATCTCTCTCTCTCTCTCTGTCAGGCTCAGTAACTGTGAGATCTCAAATGAAGGTTATGTTTGTCTGGCTCTCTCTCTGATGTTGAACCTCTCCTGCATAAAAGAGCTGGATGTGAGCAACAACCATCCTGGAGAATCAGCACAGAAGTTGTTATCTGCTACACTGGAGGATCGTCATCATGAAGTCAAAGCACTTCAGTGTGTATTGTTTAGATCAAAACTGATATTGCATTCCTGGTTTGGCAAAGAATGCAATGGCAAAAGTGTTGAATGTATTTGGCAGAAGACTAAACACAAAACAACAACAAACAACAAACAAATGTTAAACTTATGAAGGATGGAGACAGGAATAAATGTGGCTTTGTTATTTTTAGACAGTGTTGATAATGAGTTGTGTGATCTGTTACTGCTCCGTCTGTTATATTTCCCTTTACAGACTAGATGGCTATAAACTCAGTGCTGAATCCTGTGAGATTGTTGCCAGTGTTCTACAGTCTCTAAACTCCCTGATAGAACTGGACCTGAGTCACAATGACCTGGGAGATTCTGGAGTTCAGCTTCTCTCTAAGGGACTGTCTAGTCCCCACTGCAAACTGCAGACATTAAGGTTGGTGACATTGTTTTATGGTCTTGACATTTCCTGGTTTGGGATGTGAAACATTTCATGTGAAAAGGGTTCAAGTTGTGTAATCATGGCTTTAGTATCTCAGACTGAGATCCTCATCAGATCCTAAAACATGCACCTGTACACAGGAAATTTGCCTTTGCAGAGAACATTTGGTCCCTCTCTAAAAAGAGTGAAATTGACTCCAGTTTGGAGTCAAACCCCTAACTCCACCCACTTCACCTTTTGGAAAAAGACTTATAAGCAGATGAATGTCCACCTCCATCCTCTGCATCTGCACACACACACACGTCTGATGAATTGACACACTGACACCAAAAGAGTTTAC
The DNA here is from genome assembly GCA_027481765.1 of Tenualosa thibaudeaui. NCBI lineage: Eukaryota > Metazoa > Chordata > Actinopteri > Clupeiformes > Clupeidae > Tenualosa > Tenualosa thibaudeaui. The sequence goes on from JAIFZK010000072.1 coordinate 851,562, forward strand.
CACCTTTCCTCAGGTCCCCATCTGAGCCTCAAATTATTGAATAAACTATCAGAGAGGAAAATAAAAGTACCTTTGTTATTTTCAGATGTTCATTGGGTTTTTCATTACAGGTTATAAACTCACTGATAAATCCTGTGAGACTGTAGTCAGTGAATAAACAAACAGAGAGGAGAATAAAAGTATTTATGATACTTTCAAAAGTCATGTGGTCTGTTACTTTTCTCTGTGTTTTTCATTACAGGTTAGCTGGCTGTAGACTCAGTGATAAATCCTATGAGATCCTATCCAGTGTTCTACAGTCACCAAACTCCCTGATAGAACTGGACCTGAGTCACAATGACCTGAGAGATTCTGGAGTTCAGCTTCTCTCTAAGGGACTGTCTAGTCCCCACTGCAAACTGCAGACATTAAGGTTGGTGACATTGTTTTATGGTCTTGACATTTCCTGGTTTGGGATGTGAAACCTCATTGCATCACCACACTGTATTACCATGTTGACTATTAAGAGTGCTGCTGTCCAGCATGACATGAAGTGGGTCTGTAGCCTCCATCTCTCCACAGCTTAAGAAAATCTTTACCCAGCTGGGAAAACAAAACACAGATTATATTTGTGCATCTGTTGGTTGCCATGTCTACTGTGTTCCATAACAAGTCTATTGTGACCTCATTGTTGAGGCCTGTAAGATTGCCATATATACTCTGCTAGTCTCTCTATACTCTCTTTCTGGCGTAATAATCAAGGAACAGTGGCTTGGACTACTTGATCTATGCCTTGAACTACTTGCTCTGCTTGATTATTATGCCAGAATGGGAGTATTGTTCCATGTTATATTAGTTTAGAAAATCATCACATTTCATTTTCCATCTGTCTTAGTACCCCCCTCCTCCCCTTACAGAACATTATAATAACATTACATTATAAAACATTTCATGTTAAAAGGGTTCAAGCTGTGTAATAATGGCTCTAATATTTCAGATTAAGACGTGGTGATTTCAGAGATGCTTATCAGATCTTAGGAGAAGGACCTGTACACAGGAAATTTGCCTGAGTAAAATTTACTCTGTTCAGAGAACATTTGGTCCCTCTCTAAAAAGAGTGACATTGACTCCAGTTTGGAGTTAAACCCCTAACTCCACGAATTCACGTTTTAGAAAAAAGTATTGTAATCAGATGAATGTCCACCTCCATCCTTCCCTGAGGAACCAGGGGCTCTTGAACCCAAACACTGCATCACCTCACCTGGAACATCTCTGCACACACACACACACACACACACACACACACACACACACACATACACGTCTGATGAACTGACACACTGACACCAGCAGAGAGTTCACCGCCTTCTCTCAGGTCCCCATCAGAGCCTCAAATTATTGAATAAACTGACAGAGAGGAGAATAAAAGTACCTTTGTTATTTTCAGATGTTTGTTGGGGTTTTCATTACAGGTTAGTTGGTTGTAAACTCAGTGATAAATCCTGTGAGACTGTAGTCAGTGAATAAACTGACAGAGAGGAGAATAAAAGTATTTTTGTTACTTTCAGATGTTGTTTAAACAGTCATGTGATCTGTTACTTTTCTCTGTGTTTTTCATTACAGGTTAATTAGCTGTAAACTCAGTAATAAATCCTATGAGATCCTATCCAGTGTTCTACAGTCACCAAACTCCTGAAAGAGCTGTACCTGAGTACCAATGACCTGGGAGATTCGGGAGTTGTGCTTCTCTCTAAGGGTCTGTCTAGTCTCCTCTGCAAACTGCAGACATTAAGGTTGGTGACATTGTTTTATGGTCTTGACATTTCCTGGTTTGGGATGTGAAACCTCATTGCATCACCACACTGTATTACCATGTTGACTATTAAGAGTGCTGCTGTCCAGCATGACATGAAGTGGGTCTGTAGCCTCCATCTCTCCACAGCTTAAGAAAAACTTTACCCAGCTGGGAAAACAAAACACAGATTATATCTGTGCATGTGTTGGTTGCCATGTCTACTGTGTTCCATGACAAGTCTATTGTGACCTCATTGTTGAGGGCTGTAAGATTGCCGGATATACTTTGCTAGTCTTTCTAACTATACTCTCATTCAGCGTAATAATCAAGAAAAATTGGCTTGGACTCACTGAGCTATGCTTGGACTACTTGATCTATGCCTTGAACTACTTACTCTGCTTGATTATTACGCCAGAATGAGAGTATAGTTCCATGTTATATTAGTGTAGAAAATCACATTTCATTTTCCATTGGTCTTCATACCCCCCCATTTACAGAACAATGCTATAACATTACATTATAAAACATTTATTTTGAAAAGGGTTCAAGATCGGTAATCATGGCTTTAGCATCTCAGACTGAGACATGGTGATTTCAAAGATCCTCATCAGATGTTAAGAGAAGCACCTGTACACAGGAAATTTGCCTGAGTAAAATTTACTCTGTTCAGAGAACATTTGGTCCCTCTCTAAAAAGAGTGAAATTGACTCCAGTTTGGAGTTAAACCCCTAACTCCACCCACTTCATGTTTTGGAAAAAGGCTTATAAGCAGATGAATGTCCACCTCCATCCTTCCCTGAGGAACCAGGGGCTCATGAACCCAAGCGCTGCATCACCTCACCTGGAACATTTACACACACACACACACACACACACACACACACACACACACACGTCTGATGAACTAACGCACTGACACCAGCAGAGTTCACCACCTTCCCTCAGGTCCCCATTAGAGCATCATAATATTGAATAAACTGACAGAGAGGAGAATAAAAGTACCTTTGTTATTTTCAGATGTTTGTTGGGTTTTTCATTACAGGTTAGTTGGTTGTAAACTCAGTGATAAGTCCTGTGAGACTGTAGTCAGTGAATAAACTGACAGAGAGGAGAATAAAAGTATTTTTGTTACTTACAGATGTTGTTTAAACAGTCATGTGATCTGTTACTTTTCTCTGTGTTTTTCATTACAGGTTAATTAGCTGTAAACTCAGTGCTGAATCCTGTGAGATTATGGCCTCAGTTCTACAGTCACCAAACTCCCTGATAGAACTGGACCTGAGTCACAATGACCTGAGAGATTCTGGAGTTCTGCATCTCTCTAAGGGACTGTCTAGTCCCCACTCTAAACTGCAGACATTAAGGTTGGTGACATTGTTTTATGGTCTTGACATTTCCTGGTTTGGAATGTGAAACATCATTGCATCACCACACTGTATTACCATGTTGACTATTAAGAGTGCTGCTGTCCAGCATGACATGAAGTGGGTCTGTAGTCTCCATCTCTCCACATCTTCAGAAAATCTTTACCCAGCTGGGAAAACAAAACACAGATTATATCTGTGCATGTGTTGGTTGCCATGTCTACTGTGTTCCATGACAAGTCTATTGTGACCTCATTGTTGAGGGCTGTAAAATTGCCATATATACTCTGCTAGTCTCTCT
>JAIFZK010000072.1:860000-945000 GCA_027481765.1 Tenualosa thibaudeaui
ACTGTAGGCTATGGAATACAGTGCTGGACTGTGTGTGGCAGTGTGTGTGTGTGTGTGTGTGTATGTGTGTGTGTGTGTGTGTATGTGTGGGTTGGGCTTTAGAATGATGTACTGGAATCTGTGTGTGTGTGTGTGTGTGTGTGTGTGTGTGTGTGTGTGTGTGTGTGTGTGTGTGTGTGTGTGTGTGGGTTTGGGCTTTAGTATGATGTACTGGAATATGTGTATCAGTATGTTTTTGTGTGTGTGTGTGTTTGGCAGTGTTGTGTGTATGTTATGCTTGTATGTGCATGTTTTACTATGTTTGCAATTTGCATATATGTGCTTAATTAAGGGTTATAGCTTGATGTGTTTAGGTTTGTGTGTGTGTGTGTGTGTGTGTGTGTGTGTGTGTGTGTGTGTGTGTGTGTGTGCACTGCTGGCGTGTGGCTCTGATGGTGTGTGTGGGCATGTGGGGGGAACTGCTGGCACGTGTGTGTGTGTGTGTGTGTGTGTGTGTGTGTGTGCGTATCTGTCTCTCCCCATATTCTGATATGAATGTTTCTCTCCTCTTGTGTGCAGATGCCCATGAGCTCACACTGGACCCAAACACAGCATACAGATTTATCTCTCTCTCTGAGGGGAACAGAAAGGTGTCACGTGTGAATAAGGACGAGTCATATCCTGACCACCCAGAGAGATTTGGCTGGTTCTCTCAGGTGTTGTGTAGAGAGGGTCTGTCTGGACGCTGCTACTGGGAGGCTGAGTGGAGTGGGAATAATGGGGCTCATATAGCTGTGGTCTATAAAAGCATCAAGAGGAAAGGGAGGAGTGATGATGTCATAATGGGACGTAATGCCAAGTCCTGGGGTCTGATCTGCTCTCCTCACAGATACTCTGTCAAGCACAATAATAAACCCACTGAGATACCTGCCCCCTCCTCCGGCTCCAGAAGAGTAGGAGTTTACCTGAATTGGCCGGCCGGCACTCTTTCCTTCTACAGCGTCTCCTCTGACACACTCACACACCTGCACACGTTCCACTCCACATTCACTGAGCCCCTCCATCCAGGGTTTAGGCTTTATTCTGGCTCCTCAGTGTCCCTGTGTCAGATCACATGACCTCCTCCTCCAGCAGGTACGTCCACCTGTCACCTTTTATTTGTATTCTACTCTCTCTCTCTTCTATCTCTGCTGATCTCTTCTTCTCTTCATTTCTTTTTGGACTTTTTCTCTCCGATTCCCCTCCTGCTGTCTTTTCATCTTCTTTTCCTGCTATTTTCCTGCTATTTCCTATTTTCTCTGTTTCCTCCCTTACTTTTCTTTCCTCATCCGTCATCCCTCATTCCCCTTTAGTCTGTCTCGCTCTCTGCTCTCTCTCTCTATCTCTGTCTGGGAGGATGTGAGTCTTGTGTCTGAGGGAGTAAACTGATGACATTAGTGTAGTATATCATCACTACAGTTGAATAAAGGAGTTTCTCCTCCTCCTCCTTTCCCTCTCTCTGTGTTCCTCTATCTGGATGACAGTGGCTTCATGAAGGAGTTTGACACCTCATCCTCTCCTCTGCCCCTTCAGGTGTTGGCTAGAGAGGGTCTGTCTGTGTGGACGCTGCTACCTGGACACTGAGCCCCTCTGTCCAGGGATTGGCCCTTCTACAGTGTCTCCCTAACACACCCACCTGCACACATTACACTCCATATTCAGGGTTTGGGGTTCATTGAGACTCCTCAGTGTCCCTGTGCAGGAACACCAGAGTCACACACTCTTGTTCATATACCTGTGTGATACTGAGATGCTATGAAAATACTTACAATTGTATTGTGTTTATAGGCCGACATCAAAGCTTTGATGATACTATATGTAGAATAAGAAGTAGGTCTGGTCTGCAGAATCAAATACAGTGCCGTAATTGTGCCATTTCAGACCTGGTTCAAGGTGATCTTTTAGACCCGTCTTTCCTCACGTCGGCTACAGGCCCATTTATACTCCACATAAAAGAAGGAAACAGAGATGGGTGGAGTGTTTCTTCCATCCTGTCCCATCATTTTATTTAATTATTTTCTTTGCACGGGAGCTTACAATCACAGACAAATACGGAGCAATACCACTGATATTTACCATCCCAAATGGTCGACACAGTTGAGTCTGAGGTTCACTGCTATTTTATTTGCTATTTCTCATGCTGTCCATGGAGAATGAATGAGAACATTAGGATGTGGGTGTGTAGCATTGTGTGTGTTGAAGTACTGAAGCTACTGTAACAATGTAATTTCATTAAAGGATTAATAAAGTATCATTCATTCATTAGACAATTTCTTGTTTTATTTTTCATTTGCAGAGCAAATACAACAAAATTATGTCTTGTACAGTCACCATTTTTTATTACTGCTGGTTTATTGTTGCTCAGCACTACCATCTAGTGGAAATATTGCATTATTGCACACACCAAAAGACAAAAGAATAAAACACAAAAGATGGACAGAGGTAGGAGGAGTATTCACAGATAGGACGGACGGAAGGAAAGACAAACAGATGGATGAAAATTGGGTATAAATGGACCTTAACACAAAGAAAAATTATTCCCACGTATTTTTTAAATGAATGGGTGTGTGTGCCTCAGCACAGACGCCAGCTGTGTCAGTCACGTCTGGTCTGTGTGGTCAACTTGGCTCGTTTTGACATATGCTGGTTTTGACTTCACACTGTATGAGTGGGTTTAATATGCTGGTTTTGACTTCACACTGAGTGGATGTAATATGGTGGTTTTGACTTCACACACTGTACGAGTGGGTTTAATATGCTGGTTTTGACTTCACACTGTATGAGTGGGTTTAATATGCTGGTTTTGAATTCTCACACTGTATGAGTGGGTTTAATATGCTGGTTTTGACTTTACACTGTATGAGTGGGTTTAATATGCTGGTTTTGACTTCACACTGTACGAGTGGGTTTAATATGCTGGTTTTGACTTCACACACTGTATGAGTGGGTTTAATATGCTGGTTTTGAATTCTCACACTGTATGAGTGGGTTTAATATGCTGGTTTTGGATTTACACTGCATGAGTGGGTTTAATATGCTGGTTTTGACTTCACACTGTATGAGTGGGTTTAATATGCTGGTTTTGCTCACCTCATCGTTGTAATGATAGATTTTGATTTGAACTCTTTGACACTTTGACCGCTAGTCATCCTGACAGACAATTAGTCACCCAATCACCCATATGGACCAGCCATCCCTGCATGTGAGTGTAAAACTGGGCGTGTGCTGACACACACACACTAGTATACTCTTTCTCACACACAACAGTGTACTCTCTCTCTCTCTCTCACACACACACACACACACACATACACCAGTATACTCTCTACATACACACCAGGATACTGTCACTCACCAGTGCACTCTCTCTCTTACACACACCACTATACTCTCTCACACATACACACACACACACACACCAGGAAAACACATGTTTAAAATGTTAAAACGTCCTGGGAAAAAATTCTATATTGCCCTGGGAAATTATAATTTCATTTACCCCTTCATTCAGAATATACTAATTATACTAATTCAATGTATAACACAACGACCACAACAGGGGTCATGGTCAGTTCTACAGGGGCATCTTAGTGTTTAGTTTCCCCAATCCTTGTGTGGACAATGGAGTACAGATGAGCTAAATATAGCTGGATTGTGTACAATGTCTTTACATGTGGGATTTGGGACATGACTACCATAATGCAATGTTTTTATTTTTGGACATTTTATATGTTTATGTTGTAAACAATCCTAAGTAAATTTAGTAGTTATGGTGGGAATTGGGCCAATTAGAATTTGGGAGAGAATACCGAATCTGCAGATACTGAATGGGGGGATAAAAGGAAGCAGTACTGGTGATTTGGGGTTAACCAAGTGGTTGGAAGCGTGGTTGAGAGGCAGATAGAGTTTAGATAGCAACGAGTTTCGAATGAGGTTTCAGTTGACATTTACGACAGAGTATGGACTATAAGATAAGCTTCTAACCCAACTGTAACTTAGGTGCATGCAGCGATAGGTCCCGAGAACGTTGCCTTTTGTTTGAATGTGGCCCTTCTTTTAGCTGCGTCATACCTAGCGTGGAACAGTATAAAGGCCATGACAGTTAAGTTTTGCACTTCTTTAATGGACTAACACGTCGAACTGAGAGCACAAACTGTTAACTAAGTTTGCGAAGTCGGTGTGGAAGAAAGTCTCGCTCTAAAAGACTCTTGTCTTCTGGACTGCTACACGGAGAAAGCCTCCTCAGCCATCGTCAGCTTGAACTGAAACCGCTATCCTGAACTGTCGTGAGTAGCTGAACTTAAAAGCTCAACTGTATCTTCATCATCTACTACCGTAGCAGTGTGAGTGAGTGAACATTCATGTTTTTTGTCTTGAGTTGGATTTTGCTCCTCATCGGAGGCCGACGCTTGCAAGCTTGCACGAGACGCTTGCAAGCTTGCTATTCATTAACTGATCAAACTGTTTATGGAACCTAATGCCTATAAGTCATACCAGTTGATATTGAAGGACACAGTAGACTATGCAATGTAAGCCTGCTCTCACCAGTTTCATGTGTATGGTAAAGTGGGAGCTATCTTTACCTTCATGATCTCCTTTTCCATATGGGTCACTGTGTATTTGGTTTCTAGGTTTTGTGCATCTTTTATGTTCTTTATGGTGTCAAAGGTGACAGTCATTTAAAAGGAGTTTATTTCATTTCATTTCATTAGTACACATTTTCATACATTCTACAGACACAGTTTATTAGTTTAGTTTATTAGGTATTTTAGTTAATTCAGGGTGAACACAAGGTAAAATAAATATGGTTATATTTCATCACATGAGGGTCATTTAAACCATAGACCTACTATTCTAGGTTTAATAGCAAAACCCCTAACAGTGACTGGTAGACAGGAAAACCAGTAAATTCACCATCAACCACTGGAAACCCAGGATCCTGTTAGTCAAGACAATAGAAAGGGGTTACATATATATGGATATTGAAAACGTATGGAGTCTCTGTGTAGAAAAAGGAGACAGGAGTGACTCCACCCAGCCTCAAATCCAGAGTGTTAAACACACAGCTTGACTGCAACGCCAAAGAGCCAGTGTCATTGGTATGGCAGGCAGAGTGTATATCCCATGGGTCTCTCACACCGGGGTCAATCTATCCTTAAAGTCCCTTGTACGGCTCACATATTGGGCATACCGGTGACCTAACGATGGCCATCCCACTTCTGGCTCCAAATGTAGCAGAGAGAGAGAGAGAGAGAGAGAGAGAGAGAGAGCAGTGACCCCACCTGACCTTGTCCTATTGGTGAATTTCTACTGCATACACTTTGTAATAGTGACAATTCCCTTATAACAAGCCACAGAGGGTCTGTTGACTTTTTGCTTGTCGGTTCTCAAAATCAAAAATAAAATAATAGCACTAAGCTGCAGGCAGACTTCCAGAGGACTGCCGATCAAAGACTAATGGCCACACTGATCTGTCTCAAAATGTTTTATGTTGAGTTCTTGAGATCGTGGGAAATAAGGCTTAAGCATCCATAAATATGATGCTGGATAAAGAGTGGGACCCCTGTGTATATTTGAATGTGAATCAAAGCATATATAATATTAATAAAAGATTACAAGTTAATAGATCATGGTTTGATTTGTCTTGCCTTTTTGCATAAATGAATGAATGCACTAATATTGTATCTACTAGTCTATTTGCAATCACCACACACCTCACCACACACAAATAAATTCAATTTCTCTCTTGTAATTCTCTGCCTGTAAAGTCTTGGTGCTGCAGGTGACTGAGGTATTTTCTGGGCCCATGTTTCACAGCCCAGATCCAGTCAGCAGTGACCAGTGATGACGGGAACTACCATCGGGCAGATTAAATTTGTCTATCAGGTGCAAATTAGACTGGAAATACAATCAGGTTTGGTCTATCTGGTTAAAGACAGTTGAAAGCAGTACCAGGCAAGGCTACTCCGGAGTGCCCCCTAAAGGCGCTGAAAGCAATCAATGTTTGCAAACCAAACAATAGGTACCAGCGATTATCATTTGGAGGAGTTATGTTGACAGACAAGATAATAAACAGAATTTCAGTGTCATTCAGTTTCAGCTGTGTGCTTGTAACTGTGTTTAGCACCAACAGGGGCTGCCGAGCAGGACCAGTTTCTGGTATAGACAGACTGGGCAATCGCCAAGGAGGGGGGCATCACAATACATTATTTTTGTTCTTCAATTTTTCACTTGTATGTCTAGAAAAGAGGGTAAAACTCAAACCTGGCCCAGGGCAGCAAAAAGCCTAGAGGTGGCCCTACTTGTGAGAGAGCATTCATTCTCCCCGTAATGAGCCATTTAACCATCAAAGTGACTATGAAGCTGCTGAACTAAAAACAGCATAAAATGCACATCACTTAAAAAAAAAAATCCTCGCTGTCTTGGTGGTCTTAGACATGGTCAAAAAGGATTCAATAGCATGGTAAAGATGAACAATCACCTGAAGAAATGTGTCCTAGATCTTATCAAGCATGGATGTGTTCCAGAGACAACAGATGCAGATCACACACATGCCTTTCTTTGGCTTTGACCACATCTCACCACCTCTGAGCCTGTTTGTGACTGAACAAGTCCAGCCAGTTCTGTACAGGGAGTGTATGATAAGTACTGAGGAAATGGATTCCAGCATGTGAGTGTGAAAACATTCACATTAATTGAAACCTAAATCTCTATACCAAGCCTATATGATTCTACTGTAATACTCAGTAGGCTGTAATGCATGTGCTCATTGTTTTGAACTTGAGTCTGTCTCTCCAAGTTTGAAACTGTCTCTCCAAGATTAAAACTGTTGATAAGTGATGTAGCTCCAGAATCTTTGCCTATTATATAAGTGGTGTCCCCCCAAACACACACACACACACACACACACACACACACACACACTGATGGGTGGCCAACAGACAGTGGCAGATCAAAGAGATAGGACACGTTGTCAGACAGATGCACCCTTATAACCCACTCAGACAGAGAGAGGGTTTGTTGGTATCCCAGTTGCAATCACAGTACCTCACAGAGAGGATTTGTGTGCGTCACAGATACCCCCTCATAACTATAAATACCCCAGTAGGCATCTGCTTGTTTCTAATGCCACAGACATACAGATTTTACAGCCCAGTAGGTTTGTGCATGTTTAGAGTATAATATACTCTTTGAGCCTGTGAGGAAATTCAGTCTCTGCATTTAGCAGTAAGGTGCCTTGCTCAAGGGCACCTCAGCTGTAGATATGGGCAAGAAAGAGCCACCAGTCACTTCGCAGCCTTGACTTGACCTTGACCAATCACTCTGCAGCCTTGACTTGACCTTGACCAATCACTCTGCAGCCTTGACTTGACCTTGACCAATCACTTTGTGGTCCACTTTTCCACCCTAATTTGTCTAATCTGTCCCTGATGGTTGTTCCAGTCTAATGTGCCCCTGATGTTAGTTCCAGTCTAATCTGTCCCTGATGGTAGTTCCAGTCTAATCTGTCCCTGATGGTAGTTCCAGTCTAATCTGTCCCTGATGTTAGTTCCAGTCTAATCTGTCCCTGATCATAGTTCAAGTCTAATCTGTCCCTGATGGTAGTTCCAGTCTAATCTGTCCCTGATGTTAGTTCCAGTCTAATCTGTCCCTGATGTTAGTTTCAGTCTAATCTGCCCCTGATGGTAGATCCATTCTAATTTGCCCCTGATGACTCTTCTGGACTTGGCATTACCTCCCATTGACATCACCACTCCTCCCTTTCCTCTTGATGCTTTTATAGACCACAGCTATATGAGCCCCATTATCCCCACTCCACTCAGCCTCCCAGAAGCAGCGTCCAGACAGACCCTCTCTACACGACACCTGAGCCCAGTAGTCAAATCTCTCTGGGTGCTCAGCATGCGGCTGCTCCCCACACACAAGTGTCACCTTTCTGTTCCCCTCAGAAACAGACAGACGTGTGTGTGCTCTATGTGAGTGAATCTCAAAATACATCAGTGAGTGTGTGTGTGTGAGAGTAGTATCTCTTTCCTTTCCTCTCCTCTTGTCTGTAGATGCCTGTAAACTCACACTGGACCCAAATACAGCACACACACGTCTGTCTGTTTCTGAGGGGAACAGAAAGGTGACACTTGTGTGTGGGGAGCAGCCGCATGCTGAGCACCCAGAGAGATTTGACTACTGGGCTCAGGTGTCGTGTAGAGAGGGTCTGTCTGGACGCTGCTTCTGGGAGGCTGAGTGGAGTGGGGATAATGGGGCTCATATAGCTGTGGTCTATAAAAGCATCAAGAGGAAAGGGAGGAGTGGTGATGTCAATGGGAGGTAATGCCAAGTCCAGAAGAGTCATCAGGGGCAAATTAAAATGGATCTACCATCAGGGGCAGATTAGACTGAAACTAACATCAGGGACAGATTAGACTGGAACTAACATCAGGGACAGATTAGACTGGAACTACCATCAGGGACAGATTAGACTTGAACTATGATCAGGGACAGATTAGACTGGAACTAACATCAGGGACAGATTAGACTGGAACTACCATCAGGGACAGATTAGACTGGAACTACCATCAGGGACAGATTAGACTGGAACTAACATCAGGGGCACATTAGACTGGAACAACCATCAGGGACAGATTAGACAAATTAGGGTGGAAAAGTGGACCACAAAGTGATTGGTCAAGGTCAAGTCAAGGCTGCAGAGTGATTGGTCAAGGTCAAGTCAAGGCTGCAGAGTGATTGGTCAAGGTCAAGTCAAGGCTGCGAAGTGACTGGTGGCTCTTTCTTGCCCATATCTACATCTGAGGTGCCCTTGAGCAAGGCACCTTACTGCTAAATGCAGAGACTGAATTTCCCTCACAGGCTCAAAAGAGTATATTATACTCCTAAACATGCACAAACCTACTGGGCTGTAAAATCTGTATGTCTGTGGCATTAGAAACAAGCAGATGCCTACTGGGGTATTTATAGTTATGAGGGGGTATCTGTGACGCACACAAATCCTCTCTGTGAGGTACTGTGATTGCAACTGGGATACCAACAAACCCTCTCTCTGTCTGAGTGGGTTATAAGGGTGCATCTGTCTGACAACGTGTCCTATCTCTTTGATCTGCCACTGTCTGTTGGCCACCCATCAGTGTGTGTGTGTGTGTGTGTGTATGTGTGTGTGTGTGTGTGTTTGGGGGACACCACTTATATAATAGGCAAAGATTCTGGAGCTACATCACTTATCAACAGTTTCAATCTTGGAGAGACAGTTTCAAACTTGGAGAGACAGACTCAAGTTCAAAACAATGAGCACATGCATTACAGCCTACTGAGTATTACAGTAGAATCATATAGGCTTGGTATAGAGATTTAGGTTTCAATTACATCCTCTTATTTATCTGCATTTATTTTATGCATTAGAAAGTAGGAAATAGTGGCGTGGGAATGAAAGAGTTAAACTTTCATTTCAGTGTAAGATGCTTATGTCACCATACCTGGACCTTTTCATAACTGAACATGTCCAACCAGTTCTCAGTAGGGACCTGCAGCACTTCAAGGAAATGGATTCCAGTAAATAACCAAGAGACTCAAACATACAGTAAGTATTTTATTTTCTAAATGTGTATAAAGTTTGAATGCACACACTATGTATTTGTTCAGTTTACCTTAGACGATAAATAATATATATGTGATAAATGTGCATGAACAAGTTGGATGGAAACCTATGAGGCTACTATGAGTGAGTGTGAGCTGCCCCAAACACCTACATTATGATACTGTTACACTGTGATACTGTGATACTCTTTTACTATGATAATGTGGTAACACTTAGCATTAGGGTACACATGTTCACCATTAATTAGCACCTAATTAACATGCAAATTAGTAACATACTAACTGTTACAAGTCACTTATTGATACCTTATTCTGCATTACCTTATTCTACCCATAATAGACCATTAACTAAGATTTTCTCCAATATAAACTCATAATTACTGTTTATTCATAGTTAGTAAGTTAGTTCTTGTACATAAATTATGATCTTAAAAGTTAGTGTGGGGCTTATAAGGCAGTAGTACAACAGGAACAATTATTCTCCTTTAAAAATATTTTGAAAAGATGGACTATTCATAGAAACAAACCCCAAAACTATAAGCGCTATAGTGTCCAAATAAGTCCTAATTACATGTTTTTAATTGAGAATAACTGTTCCTGTTGTACTAGCACCTTATAAGCCCCTCACAGAGCAAACCATATTGAGATCATAATTCATATACAAAACTAGCTTACTTACTATGAATAAGCAGTAATAAGGAGTTTATATAGGAGAAATTCTAGTTAATGGTTTACTATGGGTAGAATAAGCTCATGTATAATAAGGTAATAACAAGTTACTTGTAATGACTAACAAATGACTGGTATGTTATTAATTTGCATGTTAATAAGCTGTTAGTTAATGGTGAATATGTGTGCCCTAATCTAAAGTGTTGTGATGTCGTAATAATGCAGTAATGTTTCACGGTAATGCTAATGCTGTTTACTCACATGTGTGTTTGTTGTTTATACATGCTGTTAAAACATCATAGTATTCTGTCCAGGAGCATATGAATTTAAATGTTAAACAATACTTTATATTAAACTTTTCCCCAGTGATGGCATGTGTGTGTGACTCTGCATCCAGGCCCCTGGTGTGTGTGTGTGTGATTCTGCTTCTCCACTGCACTACCATACACAGCTCAGGTAAGGAACACCTTTGCTGAGCAGAACTCAAAAACTAGCATGAAACAAACAAAACAAAATAAGCACCTGATAATTCAAGTGTGTAAGAGATGAAAATGGTTACAGGACAACTAAAAACCACCAGCAAATTCTACAAAGTAAAATCTGTTTATATTTGAAATGACTGATGATTTGCATGAATGACTTATCAGTGGCATTGTACACTGGACATTCCTCTGTTGTCTTTGTTTTTACAGAGGTTTTCCAGGTAGTGGGCCCAGACGAGCCTCTCTATGCTGTTGCTGGTAAAGACCTGGTTCTTCCCTGCTCCCTAAAGCCCAACATGAGTGCTGAGGGGATGACTGTGAAATGGTTTAGGCTGAATCACCAGGAACAGGGATCCTTAGTGCACCTTTATAAAGATGGCAAGGACCAAAACAACAGACAGATCCAATCCTACAGGAACAGGACATCTATGGTCAAAGTAGGCCTGAAGATGGGCAATGCTTCACTAAAACTCAGCAGGGTCTGGGTATCTGATGAGGACAGCTACAAATGTTTGATCCAGATGGAATGGTATTATGATTATGCCCTCATTCAAGTCATTGTCAGAGGTGAGACCTGTTTTATGTCAGAATAACCAGCATAAGATGATTGATGTGTTGACACCTACAGTAAACTGACAGCATGTTCTGATGTCTTTAAATTTAATGAACATTTAGTTATTGGACAAGCACCTCGGATCATTTCGGAAGGCATCAGATGGGATGGAGGGATCAGTCTTCTGTGTGAAGCTGAAGGCTGGAAGCCTGAGCCTGTTCTTGAGTGGCTGGACAGCAAGGGAGGACACTTAGCTGCAGAACCACCTGAGATCATCTCAAATCCAAACGGCGTCACAGTGAAACGGCGGCTAATTGCTTATGACGGAGATACAAATTATGTTTGCAGACTCACACAGAAAGATGAAAAAACAGTGTTTGAGCGAGAAGAAACTATATTTCATATTTCAGGCAAGATACTAAATTCGCTGCTAGCTTAAACTCTGCTGTTTTACTAAAAATGTACACATCCCAGCAGTTGTATTTGTCTCATTTTGTGTATGTTTTACAGATGGTGTATTTACTCGGCCTTGGAAAACACCGTTCATTGTAGCTGTGTCTCTTTTTGTCATTATTACATTAATTCTGGGTCTTATAATTTACTGTAAAGGTAAGGAACAGATTCACAGTTAGAATATTTGGTAACTCTTTGGATCACAACTTAGAAAGTAAAGGGTAGAGATTATGTAAGTGATGTGTAACAAATATTAATAAACCGTAAAGAATAGAATTTTGAATGCATTACATATAATGTACCTGATAAGTACTGGGAATGTAATGCCTAAAATGCCAAAAACAAACAAACAAGCAAATAAATGAATATATAATTTCTGGAGAAAAATATTTAATTGATTGAAATAACTGCATATTCTGCTCTGCAACTGTACAGTTGTGTTTCTTCTGCTGTTTTACTATTATACATGTTCATGTTTCAAGGAAAGAGGAGGGAGAAGAGGCTCTGGAGGCTAGTAAGAAACACTGAAGAAAGAGAAGGTGTGTACTGCACATGTCTTACATAATGGATGTTCTAATGTTGGAATCATTCAGACAAGGTATTCTAATCAGGTATCATTATATGTGAATGTAAAAAGTATATGTTGTGGGGTTGTGCAAACGTGATTTTATGTGTGTCAAGACCAGTGTGTGTCTTTAGAGCTTTGTAGTGGAAAAATTGTGCCCCTCCCCACCTCCATACAAACACACACAATGAAAACTTTACAAATAGTCAATGTTGTGTGCTTTCTGATACAGACAAAGCACTCAAAATACATCTGCATGGCTCTGTTTGAGAGTGTCAGAGTGATTAGCAGTGCCAAGTGATAAAGATAGGGTTGATCATTATTTTATTTTTAGTAGGAATTAGTATGATGTGTCAGGGTTCCTACGCGTTCTGAAAAACGTGGAAGACCTGAAATTTTAGTGGTAGATTTTCCAGTCATGGAAAACACCTGGAAATTTATTCAAATGTTAAAATGTCCTAGAAAAAAACACCAATTCAGATGGTTGTTTTTCCAGGTGATTTTCATCTAGAGAAGTACTCAGAGCATGGGCTCAAAAAAATGCTTCCTTCAGTGAAAGATTCTACAAGAGTTTGGTGAGTGAAGCCTCAGAAGGTACATTTTGAAGTTTTTAGAAATTAATATCAATGCTGTTATATAACAAGTTGATTAGTCACATGTTTAAATAAAAATATATACAGAGAGCGCATCTGGATAAGACCTGTGGAAAACCATTACAGGTGTAACATAGTTTAGCCACCATAGTTTGGCTTAGGGAAGTTCATTGCATTTTCTCCATCAGAAATGGATAACATTTGTAATTTTTTTTTTTTTTTTTTACAAAATGTAAACAAGCATAAAAGTTCGTTCAACAATAATTTAATGAATATCATATTTACTCTCAAGCATGATATATATTCTAAAAGTACAATTTCTCCAGAAACCAACGGTATAAGAGCACTTGATCCATTTTTCTAAAGGCGCCATTTTTACATGTTAGTGACAAGGGGTAGCTGATTTTAGCAGTGTTCGTAAAAGCACAAGATGAAATCCATGTTGTGTTGATCACATGGCCAAAAAATATAATGGACATGTAGTGCACATAGGCCTTAGTAGGAGTGAATTATGAAAGAAGTTTTTCATATTTGGGAGACTTGGCGAGAAATATTTTAAGTAGACTTGCTGAGAAACACGGCTTAATCATTATGAATTTCAATATGAATATCTGCATTATATAATTTTTCACCCCAAAGTAGTGTGGGACCAAGTCCGATGCAATTACTGTGTTGCTGTATTTAACTACCATAGCACAACGTCTCCTTTAATAGATCATTTAAGAAATGTACATCCGAACATTAAATTAAGGCGACACCAGCACCAGCGGAGGACTCCATCGACGTGCGATGACGAGCGAGACGACAAAATTTCCAAACACATTGTTAATGTCATTGTCAAAGACATGTTGCCTTAAAGTGTGTCTGGAAACGAGGTTTTCCGAGAACTAATGGGATGTATTGAGCCAGGATATCGCATTTTATCCAGAAAAAAACATTGACCAACCGCTTGGAGCAACAGGATGCTGAGAAGAAGGCTGAGGTAAAAGAGAAGCTAGCTGCTGTCAACATCACTTTGACAACGGGGAAATATCAGTCCTGTTGTGTGCGTGTTTGACGTTAATTTGTGTGGGGATGATGGGTGGGGGAAAAACAATGTAGATAGACTTTGGATCTGAACGGGGCCGTGCTTTAGCAAATAATCGATTAATTGTTCAATAACAGGGAAACAATACACACCACATAGAATAACAAGTACATAAAACAGTTCTGTATGAGTAAGGCCTGAGTGATCACATCTTCAAAGATATTTTAGAACTAGTTAAAACTTGTACAGTCTTGAACCGGAATTGATTTCCCTTTTTCAACTGTACTAATTGAAAAGGCCGACTGTTACCATTAACTCCTACTAAGGCCTTTGTGTGCATTACAGGGATGCTAGTATCAATATGCGGATGACAACACACACCACATAGAATAACAAGTAGTCAAATATATGCATTGCTTGAATGGTGGTGATGCAAGATCATGAGTAAGTTTATAAATCAAGTACATATCAGCAAAACAAAGGAAACTTACAGTAGTCAATAATTTGTGTTTTGTTGCATTGTTATGGTGATGTTATTTCCTTCTTTTTTGCCAAGAACTTTTATAGCCTGTTAGTAGAGGGTACCTAGAGGTTGTTAGATCATCAAACTTGCCTGGGACCAACTTGTAGAGTACTTTAATTTCTGTGAAGGAAATGTTAACATTCTACTCTGGCCATTGATGGGTTAAGAGGACTTTATGTGTCAAAATATGTGTTAATAAATACCCATTATAAAATATGTATTCACTGTTTTATGCAGGATAAATCAGTGTCAGCTCTCTAACACAAGCTGTAAAATGATTGCATCAGTGCTGCAAAAGTCAACTACTCTAACAGAACTGGACATGAGTAATAACACCCTGGAAGATAAGGGACTGCAGATGCTCTGTGAAGGATTAAGAGATCCACAATGCAAGCTTAAGAAGCTGAGGTCAGTCATTGATCAATATGTCCAATATTCAATATAAGAATGAAATGGTGTTAATAAGATTCACTTTCATAATATCCTGTCCTTTCGAATGCTGAATATAGAGCAAAGAACCAGTAGGCAGGAAATAATTACCCAGGGGTGGTGTAAAGTCGAGAACACTTCATGTCGTACAGAACACTTCATGTCGTACAGAACACTTCATGTACAGAACACTTCATGTCTTACAGAACACTTCATATCATACAGTCAGTGGCGTAGCTATCAGTAGGCAGACACTGCAGTTATGGTGGTGTAAAGCAGAGAACACTTCTTACAACAGGTCTGGTGAAACTATTGATCAATTTCTGATTGAACGACACGCATTGTATGAGTCACTAGGAGTGGCAGTATACCACGGGTGACTCTTTACAGCTAGCAATCACTCATTTTCCATCACACATTTTCCATTGAGTTGACTCACATGAATGTGCTATTAATTCAAGGGAAGAGAACAGCAATTTGCATAATGTTGTATTTGTCAGTTCTCTCCAGAGAAAACGTCTTAATGAAGTAGTGTGAATATGCAGCTTGGTGTGTACATTTTAGCCTCTCTCTAAACTTCCAAGTCACTGATTAAACTGTTGCATTGCTTAGGAAAGGGACACTAAGGTGAGCTTGGAACTATTTTGGGTAGCGGAGGTTGAAGGAACAGAAATTAAAACTAAATGGTAGAAATTTAGAGATTTGACGTCTTCCTTCCTTACATCCTTGGCTGATGTAATAATAAAAGTGAGGAAAACTAAAATCCTACATACAGTAAAAATTAAGGCAATTTTATACTGTTAATGTTTGTTCCATTTTAGTTGTGTTGCACATGTTAATGGTTAAGTATGACAGTGTTGGTCTGTGATTGCAATGAATGATCAAGTCTTTTTCACAATTTAACCCTTCATAGGCACACTCTAATATTATGGATGTTTTACGAATGTGGTTCAGATATTGAGCAGAAAACAACAAATTGTTTAAAGTTCTGAGGGATAGTGACCCAGGAAATGTAGTCTTGTTGTATTACACAATGGTGCTAATTCATTCTATGATCTTTATTGTCATATTTGCCTTATAGATGTTAGGCACAGACTAAACACAACTTAATTGATACAACAAAGGGGTTTTATTTACAGATTGCTCAGACAAAACGTAACTAAAGTTAATGTCAGCCACAGATGGCTGAGGATAAAACAATAACGGCCAGCAGTTTAAAGAAAAACAAAACTCACGAAGAGAGCGGCAAAGGCGGGTCCGATCATGCATCAGATTCTGGAGGAGAAGGGGAAACACAATAGGGTTCATGGTAAGGTTTAAGCAGGGAAACATGGAGGGTGGGGTGAATACGGTAGTGTTAAACGTAACTTAAGCGTGACGGGGTTGACCTACTGCATGATTTCGAAGGGTCCGATGTACCGGGGACTGAGCTTCTTAGAGGGCAGTCGGAGGGGATGTCCCGAGTGGAGAGCCAGACCTTCTGGCCCACTTCGTAGGAAGGTGTGGGTCCGGACATCTGTGTGGTGCTGGAATCGAGCTGATGATGTGCGGTATTCCATACCCTCCCACTCTCACGGTACCAGTCTTCAACGCTAACCATGTTGGTTGGCTCTGAGTGCCAAGGGAAGAGGGGTGGCTGGTAACCGAGTGTGCACTGGAAGTGAGTGAGTCCAGTGGTGCGTTGGCGTAGAGTTCTGAGCATACTCAGCCCATGGCAGGTAATGACTCCAGGTGGCGTGATGTTGGGAGCAGAAGGTGCGGAGAAACCTCCCAGTCTCCTGGATCTTCCACTCCATCTGACCATTAGCTTGCGGATGGTACCCCGAGGTGAGGCTAACGGCCACACCCAGGCGTCCCAGGAAGGCCCGCCAGAACCTGGAGATGAATTGAGGCCCTCTATCTGAAACGATTACCATGAGATCTATACTCTCCTTGTGGCAGCACCCCACATGGAGTGTAAGTGGGCCAAGAGCATGCGGAATCACTCAGCGGGTGATAGGGCGACCCGCGATGGAATGGACAGTGTAGGATTTGGGACAGTCTAGACGCCGAAGCCAGGGAAGGTGAACGTGCACCAGGAAGTGGCTGTGAACGGGGAGATGAGCTGTGAGTTTGTGCAGCCGAGTGAGGGGGCATGGTTGTGGCCAGATCTGATGCATACCTGACAACAGACTAGCTGACTATAAACTTAGTGCTGAATCTTGTGAGATTGTAGCCAGTGTTCTACAGTCACCAGACTCCCTGATAGAGCTGGACCTGAGTGATAATGACAATATCTAGTTGGGGTATAGGACAGGTGGAGTCCAGATTCTCTCTAAGGGACTGTCTAATCCCAACTGCAAAAAACAGTATTAAATATTCAGGATTACAGTTTCAGTTACATCTGAATATCTTCTGCAGAAACATTTACTGTATGTTTAATAATAATAGATTTGTTTTGCCGTTTTCTCTTGTGCACAAAATCCTCCATTTACAGCTGAAAGTCTGATACTATTCTGATATGTCTAATTAATTCTCCTATCATATCATAGTTAAAATGTATTATTGGTTCTCCTATCATATTAATTGATCTCCGTTGTTATTATTTTGGTTATAATTATTAGCCCATTGCCAGAAATGAAAATTAGCTGTGGTGAGGAGACGCACATGTGCACAATCAATCCCACATGAATAGACAACTGCTTATTCAGTGATTTTCACCAAATGTTGAATGTCAAATATTTGATTTAGCAGGCATAGCTATTCAAAGATGAGCATGATCTCACAGTAAAGTGATGATGAGGTGTTGAAGTCTAACAGTGCTATGGCTGTGTTGAGGGAGTTTAAAAGGGTATTGACAGCAGTGTTAAGTAAAGCTATATGGTTAAACCTGCCAGATTTGAAAAAATGAAAAGGGTTGAAAATTTGTTCAAAATATAGAAAAATGTATTCTAAAAGTAATCAAATGCAATTAGTTACATCACCTTGTTAAAATAATCAAAATAGTTACACTTTACATTTTAGATAGGGTACCTTGTAATTGTACCTCATTACATTTCCAAAGTAACATTCCCACCACTGCATATATCTTTAAGGTTCATCAGTAGGCCTACAGTGGTTTGACTTTGATGCAAGCAGCAAAGGTTCATTGAACAGAGGTGTGACACCCTCTTGTTAGCTGGTTGGAAACCAGACGTGCAGCTGCATTCTGGGTCATCTGTAACTGTCTCACAGCACAGGCTGGAAGACCTTTTAGGAGACCATTGCAATAGTCAAGGCGAGAGATTACCAAGGTCTGTACCAGGAACTGGGTTGCATGTTAGGTTTGGTACGGTCTGATCTTATGTTGAGTAGAGAAAAGCAGCACATAGGCATAGGTACAGAGGCAGTGTGATCAGCAAAGGTTAGCCGGTCATCAATTATGACGCCCAGGTATCTTCTGTGTGGAGCATGTTTAAGATGCTTGTAAAGTGCTGTGGGGTATTTCATATGTGGTTTTACAGTTATGAGGCAATGAAAAGCTCTAGTTTTTATGTGGTGTTGACTTTGCCTATGCAGTGTGCTGTATCTTGATGAATATTTTTTCATTTATCTTGAATAAATGAATTCCATTGTCTCCATGCCTAGGTTAAGACAAACTGGTTTGAGCTGGCCCAAGTGGTGACCATGACACTGGAAAGGTCCCTCTCGTCTCACATACCAACTGCACGCCAGTTGGGCCACAGCACCCCTGTTGTTTGACAGTGTTGCGATGTGTTACTGTCCTCTCTATTTCTTTTAACAGGCTAAATGGCTGTGAACTCCATGCTAAATCCTGCAAGTTTCTTGCCGGTGTTCTACAGTCACCAAACTCCCTGATAGAGCTGGACCTGAGTCACAATGACCTGGGAGATTCTGGAGATCAGCTGCTATCTAGGGGAATGACTAGTCCCCACTGCAAACTGCAGACATTAAGGTTGGTATTGAAGATATCATACCATCATTGTCCACATCATTATACTGTAGTGTCTGACTTCTTTTCACTACTAGTCTTCTAGCCTATTTGTGAGAATTGTAGCCTTTCAAAGTCAGTTCAGTACTTACTACTGTAGACTCACATCTGAACTAGTGTCTAGTCTAGTCAACCTTCACTTTTAATCCTACTTCATCTGTTAGCGCAGTAGCTTATATTATGGGGCATCTTAGAACAGCTCTGAGAGAGTCTACACTGGGCGAAGCTAACATATTGGTTATGTTGTCGTGTCTGTCTCTCTCTCTCTCTCTCTCTCTCTCTCACACACACACACACCCCTCTCTCTCACAGGCTCTGTAACTGTGATATCTCAGATGGGGGTTATGTTATGCTGGCTCTCACTCTGCTGTTAAACCCCTCCTGTGTGAAAGAGTTGGATGTGAGCAACAATCATCCTGGAGAATCAGCACAGAAGCTGTTATCTGCTGCACTGGAGGATCGTCATCATGAAGTCAAAGCACTTCAGTGTGTATTCTTTAAATCAGTGGTTCTCAAACCTTTACTGTCATTCCCCACTTTGGAAGGGGGAGAATTTTCATACCCCACCTGACCCCCAGCGTGTGAAAAATGTAGCAAAACAGGTCCAAAATAGCAATGGCTGATATATTGGTAAGGCAAGGCAAGGCAAAGCAAGATTTATTTATATAGCACATTTCATATACAAGGCAGCTCAATGTGCTGCACAAAGAAAGAAATGTTGAAACTGAAGAGACTGAAGACATGTGAGAAAAGATAAGAAAAAGGCAGACAAAGTTAAGAGGAGAAAAAAAACAGATAAAAGGAATAGCTTAAAAGAAAATGGCTAAATCAATAAAGAATAAAGATAATAAAAAGTAAGTCAAAAGGGAACTAGGTAAATATAGATAAAAAAGAACATCAAAAATCAATAAACAGTGAAAATAGGTAAATCAATAAATAATTAAAATAGAGATACAGATAGTAAAAAGTATGTCAAACAAATATAAATAAATAAGTAAAAACAGTAACAGTTTTATAAAACAACTTATAAAACAACTTATAAAAACAACGTATAAAACAGCTACCTGTAGGCATCAGTAAAAAGTTTAGTCTTAAGTCTGGATTTCAAAAGCCGTGGGAGCATTTTTTATTTCATCAGGGAGTTGGCCTCAACACATTTAGTTTTAACTGCAGGTTGAACTAAAAGATTCCTTTCTTGTGATCTGAGACACCTGGGTGTAGTGTATTGCTGAAACGTCAGATATTTATTTTGGGCCAGTTCCATTAAGTTCTTTAAATACCAGCAGTAGTCCTTTAAAATCAATTCAGTGACCTCAATGCTGGGCTAATATGCTCACTTCTTATTTTTGTTAGACCCCTGGGTTTGTATCATTTGTATGGAGTTTCTTAGTGGTCTTTTTTGTTCTATAAAAAGACAGTTACAGTATAGAAAAAGCATGGATAAGTTTCTCCAAGTCACTTTCTGACATATGACTTCTTAGTTTGTTAACATTTTTTAAATGATAAAAAGCTGGTTTAGAGATTCTTGTGACTGCTAAAATTCAATCAATGGTGACATTGGTAGTGACACTGGTTTTTGAACAGTATCCTTTGTTCTAAGCCCCTTTGTGTAAAGAAGGGCACTAATCCGGAGCTTTTGCTCCCTCTTCAAAAGTGCAGTGACTTCAGTTTTATCTGAGTTTAGCTGAAGAAAGTTTTGTGACATACAGTTGTTCATTTGATCAAGGCACTGATAAAGGGGGGCATGGTCATTAGGTGAAAGAGCAAGGTGAAATTGGGTGTTGTCAGCATAGCTATGATAACTGATTAAGTTGTTGGTAATAATTTGCCCAAGGGGGAGCAAATAGCAGTGGTCCCGGAATCGATCCCTGAAGGCCATATATTGGTGTTTAGTATTTAGTATTAGTATTTAAGTCTTGATTTATGACTAATTTCTCTTTCATTATGAATTATTTAACCCTATGGGCCCTACTGAAATACTGAACTGAAATACTGAACACATTTCTGTGTGTGCCCTGGCTATATGAGAACAACAAATCTGAGAACAACTTTGATATGGAAAGAATATAAATTATTTAGTGGTGGGGGGTTGGAGACAATGCAGACATTTTATGTGATTTCAAGACTGGATTATTCGGGCAACGTTAATGATAGATGCTACACAGCATGTACATGGATAGATTCTGCTGAGATGTGGTAGGCTGTGCCATGTTTTAGTTAAACGATGATGTGATATTTATCTGGGATGAATAAGTATTAGATAGACAGAGCCATATTAACATTAGAATTTTTAGGTAAATTAATTTTTATTTTCTTGCGAGGTGTAACAGCAAATAGCGACTAACACCGTCGGAAAGCTCAGGGTCCAGTTCCCCGATAACGTTCACTCTCAGCATGTTAAGAAGACTGTAAGGATATATCCTACCAAAGTTGTTGATTTTTCTATGTGTCTTCCCTGAACTGTCTCTTCAAAGTCTTCTTTACTAAGTTGTTCTTAACTATTTCTTAAGAGACTGAATCCACATTTCTTGCATCAATTGATACATTTGCGGCTTTTTGAACATGTGTGAAATTAAAGTGCAGCTATCAACAATATCTAATATACTATACAACAATTTAGAAATGTGCAAGTGAAAATATAATTTGTGCATCAATATGATGGATAGGTGACATATTTGCCTTTTGGAGGGATTGAAAAACAAAGCAAATGAACATATTTTGGCAATTTTTACTTTTTATGAAATAAAGCACAAAATGCAACCATATCAGATCCTCCATGGCAGTAATTCTAGATCTACATGACATTTTTAAAAGCTGTAAAACTGTGTTAAGATAAAGCTTTGTTTAAGCTAAATCAGAGTTTAGGTAAGGCTTAAGTGGTCCAGACCACTGTTATGAAACGTGACTTACAGAAGATATATCTAAGCTATAAACATGTTGTGAATCATGTCATAACCTTAAGGTAGAGTTTAAGGTATAACTTAAGAACTTCTTAAGGGTAAGAAGGCTTTTGGTCATTCAGTTTCATGTGATACATGCATGGAATCCGTGTGATAAAAAAGTGAGTAATCTGACAGAGAAAAATTGGTGTGAATTCGAGGGCACTGTGTGGTCCCATCTCTCATGTGTCCATACCCCACAGTTTGAGAAACACTGGTTTAAATCAAAGCTTGCATTCCTGATTTGACAAAGAAGAACTGTTAAATGTAGTTAGCTGATGATGGAACGGAAAACAACACAAAATGTTAATTTAAACTTAGGAAGGATGGGGACAGAGGAATTAATGTGGCTTTGTTATTTTAGGCCGTGTTGATTATCAGTGGTGTGATCTGTTACTGCTCTGTCTTTTATACTTCCTTATACAGACTAGCTGGCTGTAATGTCATTGCTGAATCCTGTGAGATTATAGCCAGTGTTCTACAGTCTCCAAACTCCCTGATAGAACTGGACCTGAATCACAATGGCCTGGGAGATTCTGGAATTCAGCTTCTCTCTAAAGGACTGTCTAGTCCCCACTGCAAACTGCAGACATTGAGGTTGGTGACATTGTTTCGTCCTTAAGTAGATTCCAGGCATTGAATGTTAAACTTCAGTACATCATGCAGCATTTTCTTCAGTGGCCAAATTTCTGCTTACACAATAGTGGAAATGTTTATCTAAGTAAATGTGATGTATTGTGTGTTAGTTGTTCTGCAATGCTGCACAGACTTTGTTTTGCCTAAAGTATTATTCTCTGTAATATGGATTAGTGCTGTTAATTTTCTGCTGTACAATTTACTTATAAGTGATATGGCAATATGTCATCTCTGTGTTACATACAGCATCTTTATTTGAACATATTTCATTTACAGTGTGTCATCTGTTACAGACTGGCTGGCTGTGTAGAGTCCCTAGCATCAGCAGCTTTTCAGCAGTGTTGTTGAACAGTTGTGTGATGTGTTACTTTTCTATGCATGTTTTTTACAGACTAGCTGGCTGTGAACTCAGAAATGAATCCTGTGAGATTGTTGCCAATATTCTACAGTCACCAAATTCTTTGACAGATTTGGACTTCAGTACCAATGACCTGGGAGATTCTGGAGTTGAGCTTCTCTCTAAGGGACTGTCTAGTCTGCAGATACTGAGGTTGGTGACATTGTTTTATGATGACAAACATTTCTGGATCTTGGCATGAAAAGTATGTAGAATGACATGTTGATCTTCAACACATCCTCCTCAGAGTGAACATATGGATTAATTTGCACATTAAACTGTTCTATATTACATACTAACAGTGTCGTCACCGGCTGCCATTGTTGTGCCCTTGAGCAGAACACTTAACCCTAAGTTGCTCTAGCAGAGACCGGCCCTGATGTAATTGATAGATAACTTATGTAGGCCGATCTGGATAAAAGCATCTATGGTAACATTTTATTTGAAGAGGTCTACATAAGGGTGAGCTGAGCCTGTCATAAACATGACTTCACTTCATTCATTGTCATTAAATGTCATTCAGTTTTTGAAATGCAGACATTGGGATGCAGACCTTACAAAAACTGAATGACCCTTAATGACAACTGTCATAAACATCAGTGAAATGTCATTAATATTCATGATACATGTCATGTTTATAACAGACTCGTGTCACCCTTATGTAGACCCGTTTACGTTTATGCATTTAGCAGACGCTTTTATCCAAAGCGCCTCACAACTCGTCAACTATCAAGAGTTCAGGGCCAGTCTCCCCTAGAGCAATTTAGGGTTAAGGGCACAACAGTGGCAGCTGGGATTCAAACCCACAACCTTTCAGGCTACTTGCACGCTTGCCAGGTTCCTTAACCACTACGCTACCACCTCAAACTAAGTGTGACCGCGTCTGCTAAATGCGTAAATGTAATGTAAATGTCTTGAGTCATGTGATGCTATAATCAATGTTTAGTTCTGTTACAGCCAGAAAACACAGTTCACAGTCGATGAAAACACATACAGACACACATATTCTTGAGACAAATTTTTGTTAATGCAAATATGAAATGCTAACAGGTTGAATGGAAACCAAGCTAGTGGTGATAATCAGTTGTGTGATCTGTTACTGCTCTGTCTGTTATACTTCCCTATACAGATTATCTGGCTGTAAACTCAGTGATAAATTCTGTGAGATTGTGGCCAGTTTCCTACAGTCACCAAACTCCCTAACAGAACTGAACCTGAGTCACAATGACCTGGGTGATTCTGGAGTTGAGTTTCTTTGTAAAGGACTGTCTAGTCCCCACTGCAAACTGCAGACATTAAGGTTGGTGTTGTGGTTATGGAATAAACACATTAAACTGTTATATATTAAACACATTAAAGTCGTATATGTTTCATATACTAGTGCTGTCTTGAGTCATGTGATGCTGTGATCTGTGTGTTTAGTGCTGATATATTTGTAGCCAAACCTGGTAGAGCCAGAAAACCCAAAATCAAAACATTAATTCATTTGCGTGCACCCATTGGATGCCATGTGTGTTATGTTTCAGGATGACTGTAACTCATATATTACCCCCACACAATCCTTTTCTCTCTCTTCCCCTCAGACTGTCTGGTTGTCTCATCTCTGAGAAAAGTTGTGAATTTCTGACTTCAGCTCTGACTTCAAACCCCTCCCATCTGAAAGAGCTGGATCTGAGCTACAATCATCCTGGAGAATCTGGACTGAAGCTGTTCTCTGCTAGACTGGAGGATCCTGAGTGTAAACTGGGGACACTTAAGTATGTTCAGAGAATCTACATAGTCTGACACAAAATAATTTGGTCATTGAGAAGAGTTCAGTCATCGTAGAGTTTTCAGTATTCTGTCACAAGGGTAGAAAAAAGAGCAGTTAGGAGATTAATCACATCTACCAAAAACAGCCGTGGAGAGTGAGGTTGATGTGTTACTTAGAGAATAAAGAGAATACTGGTTTGGGTGAAGAAATGTTTGTATTGGAGACAGAAGGTGAAACAGAAAGAAGAGTAAAATCTGTCCACACAATCCTGTGAGATTGTAGCCAGAGTTCTACAGTCACCTGTAGAATGTACATTATTGATGGTGTGTTAGTTGAAAAGTATTCTGCACACAGGTAACTACCAGCCAGACCCACCCAGCCTGATGGTTCAGCCTCCGTGTTTATGTGACTGAGGGGACTTGTGTGAGCAGACACTACATACACGGACACCTAGATAGAGAACATTTTAAAACTTCATGAATCTCACATATATGCACATATATGGTGTCCAAGTGCAGTAACACCTCGCCAAGGAGCATATCTGCTTTCCTGTGGAACACACACACACACACACACACATCTGATGAACTGACACACTGGCACCAGCAGAAAGTTCATCATCTCTGGCCTTTTCTCAGTTGCCTTTCAGAGCTCAAATTATTAATGGACCTGACAGAGGAGAATGAAAGTACCTTTGTTACTTTAAGGTGATGTTTAAACAGTCATATGATCTGTTCCTTTTCTCTGTGGTTTTCATTACAGGTTAGTTGGCTGTAAAATTAGGGCTGAATCCTGTGAAATTTTAGCCAGTGTACTACAGTTTCCAAACTCCCTGATAGAGCTGGACCTGAGTACCAATGACCAGGGAGATTCTGGAGTTCAGCTTCTCTCTAAGGGACTGTCTAGTCCCCATTGCAAACTGCAGACATTAAGGTTGGTGACATTGTTTTATGGTCTTGATATTTGGTTTGGGCAGATGAATGTCCACCACCATCCTTCCCAGAGGAACCAGGCGCTCATGAACCCAAGTGCTACATCTCCTCACCTGAGAGCATTTCTGCACACACACACACACACACACATACAAACACACAGGTCCGATAAACTGACAGACTTACACCAGGAGAGAGTTCACCACTTTCCCGCAGGTCCCCATCAGAGCCTCAAATGATTGAATAAAGTGACAGGAGAGGAGAGGAGAATAAAAGTACCTTTGTTATTTTCAGACGTTTGTTGGGTTTTTCATTACAGGTTAGTTGGTTGTAAACCCAGTTATAAATCCTGTGAGACTGTAATAAGTGAAAAAACTAACAGAGGGGAGAATAAAAGTATTTTGTTACGTTCAGACGTTGTTTAAACAGTCATGTGATCTGTTACTTTGCTCTGTTTTTCATGATAGGTTAATTAGCTGTAA
Organism: Tenualosa thibaudeaui; assembly: GCA_027481765.1. Lineage (NCBI taxonomy): Eukaryota > Metazoa > Chordata > Actinopteri > Clupeiformes > Clupeidae > Tenualosa > Tenualosa thibaudeaui. The sequence goes on from JAIFZK010000072.1 coordinate 886,028, forward strand.
ACTCAGTGTTGAATCCTGTGACATAGTGGCTTCAGTTCTACAGTCACCAAACTCCCTGATAGAACTGGACCTGAGTCACAACAACCTGGGAGATTCTGGAGTTCAGCTTCTCTCTGAGGGACTGTCTAGTCCACACTGCAAACTGCACACATTAAGGTGGGTAATATTGTTTTATGGTCTTGACATTTCCTGGTTTGGGATGTGAAACCTCATTGCATCGCCACACTGTATTACCATGTTGACTATTAAGAGTGCTGCTGTCCAGCATGACATGAAGTGGGTCTGTAGTCTCCATCTCTCCACAGCTTCAGAAAAACTTTACCCAGCTGGGAAAACAAAACACAGATTATATCTGTGCATGTGTTGGTTGCCATGTCTACTGAGTTCCATGACAAGTCTATTGTGACCTCATTGTTGAGGGCTGTAAGATTGCCATTTATACTCTGCTAGTCTCTCTAACTATACTCTCATTCCGGTGTAATAATCAAGGAACAGCGGCTTGGACTCACTGAGCTATGCTTGGACTACTTGATCTATGCCTTGAACTACTTGCTCTGCTTGATTATTATGCCAGAATGAGAGTATAGTTCCATGTTATATTACACAGGAAATTTCTTTCTCTCTTTCTCTCTCTCCCTCTCTTACTGTCTTTCTCTCTCTTAGGCTGTCTGCTTGTCTGATCTCAGCGGAAGGTGGTGGATTTCTGGCTTCAGCTCTGACTTCAAACCCCTCTCATCTGAAAGAGCTGGATCTGAGCTACAACCATCCTGGAGAATCTGGACTGAAGCTGTTATCTGCTAGACTGGAGGATCCTCACTGTAAACTGGAGACACTTAAGTATGTTCAGAGAATCTGTACTATCTGGATAGTGTGACACGGAACAGTTTGGTCATGTACAGGGTTTATAGAATAGTAAGGATACACAAGGATTTGATCTAATGTTCTCTTTTGATACGGCTGAACTAGAAGGGATGTAGAGACAAATAACAGAGGGATTGTTTTCCTCCTGTCATGTAGACACCATACAGAGAGAGACGGACAGTTGAGATACAATAAAATGACGAAAAAATCAGCTACCAAAATAGTCCTGAGAGATTATCAGCATTGTTTTTTGTAGAGAGAGTGTTTCTATTGGAGAGAGGTTAGCTTGTCTGGGTAAACACAAACACACTGCTAGTAATTTATAAGTTTGCTCTGCATGTCTGTCTGGCTATGGGGGGGAACTGCAGAGTTAGTTATGCATTTGCAATCATAGTCTGGGCCTTTTTCAGATTTGATTGTAGATTACAACAAAGAATTAAATAGCTACTGTGTACTGCTACTGTTAATGATTTAGAGTATGAGTTGCAAGAAAGGCTGCCATCAGACTGCAGTACTGGACTTCTGCAGTTCTCTTCTACTTTGTCACTTCATTTAATTATTGATATGAGTAATGGCATAACATATGAAACGTTTGCCTGTATATTTGATACATTACTCTCTCTCTCTCTCTCCCTTTCTCTCTGTGTTTGTGTGTGTGTGTGTGTGTGTGTGTGTGTGTGTCACAGGACTGACCAGTGTGGAGAAGTGAGATTGAGACCAGGAGTGCAGAAATGTAAGTCTATCTGTTTGTTGTTTGAAGAGATGCCTTCAGTATGTATGTCACTGCAGCATATGACTAGATATTATTTACACACTAAACATCACTGCACACTAGAGAAAGGTGGGAAAGATCTTAAAGCTACAGTGTGTAGCATCTCATCACAGAGATTTATCATCGGCAACTAGATGTATAATAACAACATATTTACAGTGTGTGTGTGTGTGTGTATGTGTGTGTCTGTGTGGTTTGTCTATGAATGTGCATGCCAGTGTGTGTGTGTGTGTGTGTGTGTGTAAGTGTGTATATAGTGCTGTTCAATATGCGCAAGACAGGTTCAAAGACAGCCGTTTGTGTTTATCTGAAGGTTGACTGCACACTGATGTGAGATGGCAAAGTCTACAGTAGCCTAGTCTCAAGTTCATGTTCTCTGTCTGGGGATAAAAGAGTTTCTCAGCGTAATGTCAGTTGTAGATGCTTCATAATATGGCATTTTTAAAAGAGCTGACAGACACTTTGAATGAGAGTACATGGAAAAGCCCAAACCTCAGTAGATTTGAATCAAGGGGGAATGTGCAGAATTTGTGTAGTGTATGTGTGTGTGTGTGTTTGTGCACTGCTGGCATTTTATTTTTTTTTTGTGTGTGTGTGTATGTACTGCCATGTGGGCGATGCTGGTGTGTGTGTGCGTGTGTGTAATAACGGGAAATTGTCCTGTCTGACGCATTAGTCCAAAACAACGCTTCCAAAAAATATAAAATATAAAATATAATCCACCAAAGCATGCAAAAAATATAATCCACCACAGCATAATCCACACAGGCAAAGAAGCATTCAGAACCAGCAACGTCTTCCCATGTGACCTCGACAGACTGCTTCCTCTCTCTCCCCTGGCCTCCCTCGCCCCTTAGACATTTAAGAACTTGTGACTTTGTCTATTGGACGGGGACTGAGACCAAACTCCTGCGGCCAAAACTGACAGAGGGACACATGGAGCAACAATATAATAATGTACAAAATGACAAAATAATATAGAAATACATTTCCTTATGTCAGCCCTTTTTTAACTACATTAAGCTCTAAATACAAATGTATTTGTTATAAGTGTGTGTGTGTGGGCATTGCTGGTGTGTGTGTGTGTGGGTGATGCTGGTGTGTATGTGGGGGCTTGTGGTGGTGTGTGTATTGGATCTGCTGGCATGTGTGTTGGGGGTGTTGCTGGTGTGTGTTTGTCTGTGGGTGATGCTGGTGTGTGTGTGTGTGTCTGTGGGCAATGCTGGTGTGTGTGTGTGTGTGTAGGCGATGCTGGCATGTGTGTACATAGGGGGTGCTGCTGGTGTGTGTGTGTGTGTGTATGTTTTTTTGTGTGTGCACTGCTGGGGTGTGTGTGTGTTTGTGCACCGCTGCCATTTTTCTCTGCTGCTGTGTGTGTGTGTTGGCAATGTTGGTGTGTGTGTGTGTGGGTGATGCTGGTGTGTGTGTGTGTGGGGGCAATGCCGGTGTGTGTGTGTGTATTTGTGTGTGTGTGTGTGTGTGTGTGTGTGTGTGTGTGTGTGTGGGCAATGCTGGTGTGTGTGTGTGTATGCACCGCTTTTTTTGTTTTTGTGCTCCCGGCATGTGTGTGTGTGTGTGTGTGTGTGCAGTAGCTAACTCTCCCCATATTCTGATGAGGATGTTTCTCTTCTCTCCTCTTGTCTGCAGATGCCTGTAAACTCACACTGGACCCAAACACAGCACACAGATATCTCTCTTTCTCTAAGGAGAACAGAAAGGTGACATGGATGTGGAAGCATCATGACGACCCCGATAGATTTGACTACTGGTATCCGGTGTTGTGTAGAGAGGGTCTGTCTGGACGCTGCTACTGGGAGGTTGAGTGCGAAGTGTTAAATGGGGCTCTAATAGCTGTGGTCTATAAAAGCATCGGGAGGAAAGGGAGGATTGATGATGTCATAATGGGACGTAATGCCAAGGCCTGGAGTCTGTGCTGCCTTCGTCAAAGTTACTCTGCCAGTCACAATAATAAACACACTGACATACCTGCCCCCTCCTCCAGCTTCAGAAGAGTAGGAGTTTACCTGGACTGGTCGGCCGGCACTCTGTCCTTCTACAACGTCTCCTCTGACACACTCACACACCTGCACACGTTCCACTCCACATTCACTAAGCCCCTCTATCCAGGGTTTTGGGTTTATTTTTATGAGTCCTCAGTGTCCCTGTGTCAGATCACATGACCTCCTCCAGCAGGTACGTCCACGTCCAGGTTCTCTCTCTCTCTCTCTCTCTCTCTCTCTCTCTCTCTCTCTGGTCCATCAGTAAGGTTGTTCTCTATGAGATGGTGGGAGGATGTGAGTCTTGTGTCTGAGGGAGTAAACTGATGACATTAGTGTAGTATATCATCACTACAGTTGAATAAAGGAGTTTCTCCTCCTCCTCCTTTCCCTCTCTCTGTGTTCCTCTATCTGGATGACAGTGGCTTCATGAAGGAGTTTGACACCTCATCCTCTCCTCTGCCCCTTCAGGTGTTGGCTAGAGAGGGTCTGTCTGTGTGGACGCTGATACCTGGACACTGAGCCCCTCTATCCAGGGTTTGACACTCTGTCCTCCTACAGCGTCTCCTCTGACACTGTGTTTATAGGCCGACATCAAAGCTTTGATGATACTATATGTAGAATAAGAAGTAGGTCTCGTCTGCAGAATCAAATACAGTGCCGTAATTGTGCCATTTCAGTCCTGGTTCAAGATGATCTTTTAGACCCGTCTTTCCTTATGTGGCTACAGGCCCATTTATACTCCACATAAAAGAAGGAAACAGAGACGGGTGGAGTGTTTCTTCCATCCTGTCCCATCATTTTGTCCGTTTTTTCTTTTGTCCGTTTTGATTTTCAGTGCTATTTTATTTGACCAGTGTTTTGAGGTCATTACATGCTGTCCATGGAGAAAGAATGAGAACATTAGGATGTGGGTGTGTAGCATTGTGTGTGTTGAAGTACTGAAGCTACTGTAACAATGTAATTTCCTTTATTAAAGGATTAATAAAGTATCATTCATTCATTCCTTCATTCATTAGACAATTTCTGCAATGTTTCATTTGCAGAGCAAATACAACAAAAATATGTCTTGCACAGTCGCCATTTTTTATTAATGCCGGTTTATTGTTGCTCAGTTCTACCATCTAGAGGAAATATTGTGTTATTGCACACCAAAAGACACAAAAGAAAAAAAAAAACACAAAAGATGGACAGAGGCAGGGTGCGATTTGTCCAAAAAAAAAAAAAAAAACAGAGGGGGGGGGGGTGTTGTTTTTTAATAATGAAAAAATAAGCAATCAACAGGTTTAATTCTTTTTTAGGTTAATGGTAGACCCTATGTGCCTAAATTATGAACAGATGAGCATTCATCTTCAATGCAAACTTAAAAAGACATGAAATTTGTTTTGTGTACCGGCCACGATGTGATGGCTTATTTGGGCTTCAGAACCATGGATAAGGTCCGATCACGCGAACACGTCAGAGGATTGGCAGAGGAACATTAGCCTAATGGGATCAGTCTGTAAAACGTAACAATAATGTTTCGCATGTCATAAAATATGATTTCACATGTTATGTCAGAGGAACTAATTATAAAACTAAATAAACAGTTTGCTCTGATGTCGGATTTCATGTGGCCTTTTCCTATTGAATCTAGCTTTGTACTAGCCTGGCCTTGCCTTCTTAGCACTACCACTTGATTAGCATCTCCCCACAGTATTAGTCTGGATTTGATCCCATTGAGCTTAATTATCATCTCCCCACAGTATTAGTCTGGATTTGATCCCATTGAGCTTAATTATCATCTCCCCACAGTATTAGTCTGGATTTGATCCCATTGTCCACAGTCAGATGAACAGAATCAGTGGAGGGCGTTGTGAATGCAGAGCTAGAATGCTATCAGTCGGGCTGATCTAGTCTTTTTAAACTTAAACACCTCAAGCAAGCAATCAAATCTCACTACTGAATGTCCAGGCCCTCTGTACAAAATGACAGTGTAGAACAAGGGTCTGGTTTTATTACCAGGCTAGGTTTGCACCAACTTTCCAGTTATATCCCATTATACTAATGTGATACTACTACGAGCTGCTGTATTCTATACAATGTAAGTGCATATAGAACTGTGAGTATTTTACTAAACTTACACACACGGCAGAAAACCATTGTACTGTAGACCTAATTTGGTTCCATTACAGGCTACTGGCCAGACTGATTTTTTTACTGACAGTGTATTGATATTTTGAGACATAACTACTAAATCTCCACACTACCAGGAGGATGTGATGGAGCAGCAGTAACATTACTGAATGAAATAAAATTGTCTGCTGAGTGAAAGTCAAATTTGTGTGTGTGTGTGTGTGTGTGTGTGTGTGTGTGTGTGTGTGTGTGCGTGTGTACCTACCTAATTCTCTTGTTCATGTCTAGAGACTCCGAGTCTCTCTCAGGAGAAAGAAGAGGCTGCAGGTCCCAGTCAGACACTGAGAGTCTGCAACACACAGCTGTGCTAAAGGACAGAGACATGGCTGATCTTTTGTCACCAGCACACTGTAATAAAGGGTGAGTTTCTCTTTCTGACTCTCCTCAGCCCTTTCTGAATAAGTTTGGTTTTAGAGGAAAGGTCAGGAAATGACCTTGAGCTGGTTCTTGGGTTAGTGGTGTGGAAGCCCTACGGCCAACTTGGCCATGGCAACGCACCCCTGCTTCTAAATTAATCTCATCCAGATGAGTTTAAAACATTTAAATGTGAAACTGTGTGTTTCTCCTTCTGGAAACACGGCTTTGTCAACAGTTGAGTTTAAATCCTGAAATCCTGATGCTGAATCACACTTCTGAAACACGCAGTGATTACTGATCATCAGATCAGATATACACAAACCTCCATCAAGTGTCTTGATGATATATTTCATACACTCAGTGAAAAAAAGTAACTGCTGTTGAAGTTTTGTTTTTGAATCAGCAGGTCAAAGACACAGAGACACCCTTCTGTAGTTCCCAGCTGTGTGTCTATGAGGAGTGACTATGGATGATACCCCTAACTTCAGCAGTGAACATTCTGAGTAAGTGAGTGAGTGTGTGTGTCTGTCTGTGTGTGTATGTGTGTGAGTGTTTGTGTTTTGAGCAATGAAGTTGATTTACTGATTGCTAAGTGATGCACCCATGCTGTAAAAAGAGTTGTCAAACAGACAAATAAATACAGGTATATCATTTAAATGTATTATTTTATTAAATCCATAATATCATTTGTTATCAAATCACACTTCAGTATATCTAAGAAATAATCTCACATAAGATGGTTTTGAATGCCTGAATGCCTCCCGGCCCTCATTTCCTTGATTTCTGTAATGAGTTTCACCTGTCCCTTGTTTGTTAGATTGCTCCCTTCCCTATATATTCCCCAGTCCTTCCATTGCACTTTGTCTGATTGTCTGACCATGTTCCTTGTCGTGAGTTGTTATTCTAATGTTTGATTCTCGTGTTTTTGCCTGTGCCAGTGTTTTTGCTTTGTGTTTTTTGTTTTGGACTCTGTCAACTTTGCTACTTTGGATTTGCTACGAACTTGTGAATTTCTGCCTTTTGCAAACTGCCTGTCCGTACTTTGTTTAATTTTCACGGACTTGATCTTTTTTGTGTTTTTTTCCCTCCAAGACTTCTTTGACCTTTTGTTGGATTATCTTTTGGTTTTTTGATCTTCTGAGCTTTTGTCCCCTTTTGAATTTAACCCTGATTTTTTGTAAATAAATTTTTGCATCGATCTGCTTTTGGGTGCCATTCAGTCTGTAACACCTGAAATATAGAGTGATGAAATCAATGTATCTCAGAAGTCATGGCAGAGGAACATACAGCCATGCATGAGACATCACAGGAAATGAATACAGGTCAGGTATTTTTGACTCATGTAGCTGTAGACTTGGTGAACAGGACAGGCTTCATATGAAACACACAAACCAGTACATTCAGAATAACCAGTGATGACGATCATGTTCAACTACATGAGTGTAACAGGACTGGGTCTTCCACTTGCCATTAAGCCTGAATGTGGTAAAATAGTGTTATGTACTCTTAAGAAAGCAGCATAGTACCAGTACCAGTAGAACCAGTATAGTTATGGGAACTTGTCTTGCCCGCACAAGTGTGGCAGCGTTGCCAGGTTTGCTGGACGTTGAGTGATTCCACTTTGTCTATTGTCAGAATAGGAAAAAAAACCCTCAGCTGGGAGTTTGTGTGTGCTACTTACAACACAACACACATCACATCTCTTACATAAGCATGTGTTCAGCCACATAGAGGGCATGGACTGTATTATACTGCACTGTGATGTGCCCATGATCCCATGAGTTTATTGAAGAACTGCATTCAAAACCCTGTCCTGTGTCTTGCACATCCAAAATGCTTCGGTAATTTAATGCACCTGGTTTTCATGCTGGGTTCATCCCAAGTAAATGAGTCACCACCACACACAATCTCAACTGGGATTTGACAGGCTGTCTGGATTTATTCAGACTAAGGATTAAGGTTGTGAATGTGTATGGTAAACACGTCAAGTAACTGTACAATATGTGCTTTGCCAAGTCAAGTGCCACTGTTGTTGTGTTGGTGTATGAGTTCACAAATGGTCATTTATCTAATCTGTATGGCAGCTGACACGGTGTGAATACTGTATGTGTGTTGTATGTGTATGTGTATGTATGTACTGTATCTGTGTAGCTTGTTCAAGGTTGGTCAGTCAATATGTGGAACAGATGAACAGGAACTGAATGACATCACCTGTAAACACAGCATCAGCAACACACAAACAGTATGGAACAGTATCAGTCAGTGGAAACAGTATTATACAGTAAGAAACAGTATGAAACAGTATCAGTCAGTGGAAACAGTATTATAGTGTGTGTATTGTAGTTGACACTCATTGCTCACAAATTGCATTTCCATGTACACACTGGATTTTCATGTACAACTTGTTAAAGTACATTTTATAGGCTATCTGAAAAACTGAATATACATACACTGTGTCACGTTATACACATTTAGAAATAAAGTCACTTACTGTATGTTTTGAGATTCACTTGCTTGTTTTACGGGAATCCATTTCCTTGAAGCTCCTGCACCTACACACTCCCTGTTGAGAGAATGGGTTGGACTCGTTCGTTCAGTCACCAAAACATTCAGATGGGGTGACATAAATGCGTGTTGTGATAAAAGTTTAACTCTTTCATACCCACTCCACTTGTCAAGATCCTGCTCCCTGGGACCTTGGCCACCCACTGGACTTACGCTGCACTGCAGCTTCTGTGTTTGTTTATGTCTCCCATGTGCTTCTGTTCTGTTTACCTGCCCTGCCCCTTTCTCCTCCCCTGCTCCACACCTGTGCCTCATGATCCTGTTTCCCTGTAATGTGCATCAGCTGCCCCCTGTTTGTCCTAATGCTCCTGCTCCCTATATAAACCCCAGTGTGTCCTCTGTTCCTTGTCTGATCGTCTGACCATGCATCTCGTGTTTGTGAGTCTGATTACCTGCCTGCTAATTCTGTTTCTCGTGCTTGTCCCCGTCCTCGTTGCTCGAGTTTGTTTCATTGGATTCTTTGAGTTTTTGTATTTTTGAATTTCTTGGATGTTCTTGGATTTGAACTGCCTTTGTTACGATCTGGATGTTTAGTTCTTTAGTGATTCCCTCCTGCCTGTTTGATCCCTGACTGACTTTGTATCCTGCCGATCTTTTGTGTGTTTTTCCCCGAACCCTGTTTTGGAAACCTTTGTTGGATTACTTGCGCCTTTTTGTTAATCACTTCTTCTGAGCTTTAGGCCCTTTTTTGTATTGCTTGTGCACTGTAAATAAAACTAAAGCATAAAGCACCGATCTGCATTTGGGTCTCCGTCTGAATCTTACTCCACTATTTCCTATATTCTTAGTATCAGTACATATAAAATAAGATGCTGTGAATCAAAAATAAACAGGCATGTAGAGTAGCTCTATATCAGGGCTTTAATATACAGATTCGAATGCATGAACACAGTTGTACTTGTGCTTCATGACATGTTTGAACAAACATTCAGATGGGGTGACATAAACATGTGTTGTAATAAAAGTTTAACTCTTTCATACCCTCTCCACTATGTCCATCTTCTGTGTTTTATTCTTTTGTCTTTTGGTGTGTGCAATAACACAATGGTTCCACTAGATGGTAGTGCTGAGCAACAATAAACCAGCATTAATAAAAAATGGTGACTGTACAAGACAAAATTTGTTGTATTTGCTCTGCAAATGAAAAATAAAACAAGAAATTGTCTAATGAATGAATGATACTTTATTAATCCTTTAATGAAGGAAATTACATTGTTACAGTAGCTTCAGTACTTCAACACACACAATGCTACACACCCACATCCTAATGTTCTCATTCTTTCTCCATGGACAGCATGAGAAATAGCAAATAAAATAGCAGTGAACCTCAGACTCAACTGTGTCGACCATTTGGGATGGTAAACATCAGTGGTTTTGCTCTGTTTTTGTCTGATTATAAGCTCCTGTGCAAAAAAGAAAACAGACAAAATGATGGGACAGGATGGAAGAAACACTCCACCCATCTCTGTTTCCTTCTTTTATGTGGAGTATAAATGGGCCTGTAGCCGACGTGAGGAAAGACGGGTCTAAAAGATCACCTTGAACCAGGACTGAAATGGCACAACAACTGTATTTGATTCTGCAGACCAGACCTACTTCTTATTCTACATATAGTATCATCAAAGCTTTGATGTCGGCCTATAAACACAATACAATTGTAAGTATTTTCATAGCATAGCATAGTATAGTATAGTATAGTATAGTATAGTATAGTATAGTATCACACAGGTATATGAACAAGAGTGTGTGACTCTGGTGTTCCTGCACAGGGACACTGAGGAGTCTCAATGAACTCCTTCATGAAGCCACTGTCATCCAGATAGAGGAACACAGAGAGAGGGAAAGGAGGAGGAGGAGAAACTCCTTTATTCAACTGTAGTGATGATACTACACTAATGTCATCAGTTTACTCCCTCAGACACAAGACTCACATCCTCCCACCATCTCATAGAGAACAACCTTACTGATGGACCAGAGAGAGAGAGAGAGAGAGAGAGACTAAAGAGCCAAGATTGAGAAGGAGAATGAGGGATGAGGGATGAGGAAGACAGAAAGAAAAGGAAGGGAGGAAACAGAGAAGGGAAAACAGCAGGAAAAGACAGCAGGAGGGTGAAGAAGAGAGAAAAGGTCCAAAAAGAAATGTTGAGAAGAAGAGATCTGCAGAGATAAACAGAGAGAGAGAGAGAGAAAGAGAGAGAAGTAGAATACAGAGAGAGTAGGAAGAAAAAAGGAGGAGAAAAGTGATGAGTGGAAAGAAAGGAAGGAGAAAAAGAAAAGAGGGTTTTGCTCCCTGGGACCTTGGCCACCCTGCTGGGCAAGCACTGTACTGCAGTCTCTTTGTCTGTTTGTATTGTCCATGTGCTTCTGTGTTGTTTGCCTGCCCTGCCCCTTTCTCCTCCCCTGCTCCACACCTGTGCTCCATGATCCTGTCCCCTCGTTATGAGTATCAGCTGGTTACCTGAACTTTTTTGGATTTTTTTGGACTTGAACTGCCTACTTTGTGATCTAGATAGAAAGATCTCCTGTGAATTCTCCTTGCCTGTACAATAACTAACTGGCGCTTGTACAACTGATGTTTTTGTGTTTTTCCCGAACTCTGCTGCTTGGAAATTTTCATTGGCCTTCTTGTGTTGTTTGGCCTATTGGGATCTTCTGTGTCTTTTTCTCTTTTTAACCTGAACTGTATCTGACTCCTGAGCCTGCTCAAGAAATAAATTCCCTGATCCCTGACTGATCTGCATTTGGGTCTCTGTCTGAATCCTTACAGAGAGACAGAGGGCAAATTGAGGGAGAGGAGGAATAGAACAGGAATAAGGAAACAGAAACAAATAAAAACTGTATGAGCAGGTGACAGGAACAGAACAGGAGGAATAACAGAAACAGAGGAGGAGAGAATGAAAAGGAGGAAAGAGGGAGGAACAACAACAAGGAAAGGCAACAAAAGAAAGAATAAAAAAAAGACGGAGGGTTGGGATGAAAGAAGGAGGGTTAGAGAAGAGTCAGAAAGAGAGAGGAAGAGCGGGGGACAGAAACAGGAAAAAGAGAGGCAGATTGAGTAGAGAGAGGAAGAGAAGAGAAAGGGGGGGTAGAGAGATAAAGAGGCACACATACAAATAAAAACTGTATGAGCAGGTGACAGGTGGACGTACCTGCTGGAGGAGGAGGTCATGTGATCTGACACAGGGACACTGAGGAGCCAGAATAAACCCTAAACCCTGGATAGAGGGGCTCAGTGAATGTGGAGTGGAACGTGTGCAGGTGTGTGAGTGTGTCAGAGGAGACGCTGTAGAAGGACAGAGTGCCGGCCGACCAGTCCAGGTAAACTCCTACTCTTCTGGAGCCGGAGGAGGGGGCAGGTATGTCAGTGTGTTTATTATTGTGTCTGACAGAGTAACTGTGAGGAGAGCAGATCAGACTCCAGGACTTGGCATTATGTCCCATTATGACATCATCACTCCCCCCTTTCCTCTTGATGCTTTTATAGGCCACAGCTATATGAGCCCCTTCATCCCCACTCCACTCAGCCTCCCAGTAGCAGCGTCCAGACAGACCCTCTCTACACAACACCTGAACCCTGCACTCAAATCTCTCTGGGTGGTAAAGATACGACTTCTCCTTATCCACACGTGTCACCTTTCTGTTCTTCTTAGAGAGAGAGAGATAACTGCTGGCTGTGTTTGGGTCCAGAGTGAGTTTACAGGCATCTGCAGACAAGAGGAGAGAAAAACATCCTCATCAGAATATGGGGAGGGACAGCTGCTGCACACACACACACACACACACGCCAGGAGCACAAAAACAAAAAAAGCACAAAAAAAGCACACACACACACAAGCATCGTCCACATACACACACACACAAACACACACACCAGCATTGTCCATACACACACACACTCCCCCCCGCCCCACACACATGCACACACAAACACACACACAAGCATCGCCCACATACACACACACAAAAACACACACACCAGCATCGCCTACACACACACAGACACACACACACATGTACACATGGCAGCACAAAAGAAGCTGTGCACAAACACACACACACACGGCAGCACAAAAAAAGCGGTGCACACACACACATACTACAGCATCGCCGACACACACACACACACACACACACAAACCAGCATCACACACACCACACCAGTCTCTCTCACCCTCTCTCCTACCAAAGTCTCTCTCTCTCTCCTACCAAAGTCTCTCTCTCTCTCCTACCAAAGTCTCTCTCCCTCTCTCCTACCAAAGTCTCTCTCTCTCTCTCTCCCTCTCTCCTACCAAAGTCTCTCTCCCTCTCTCCTACCAAAGTCTCTCTCTCTCCATCTCTCTTACCAAAGTCTCTCTCTCTCTCCATCTCTCCTACCAAAGTCTCTCTCTCTCTCCCTCTCCTACCAAAGTCTCTCTCTCCCTCTCTCCTACCAAAGTCTCTCTCTCTCTCTCCTACCAAAGTCTCTCTCTCTCTCCTACCAGTCTGTCTCTCCCTCTTTCCTACCAAAGTCTCTCTCTCTCTCTCTCCTACCAAATTCTCTCTCTCTCTCCTACCAAAGTCTCTCTCTCTCTCCTACCAAAGTCTCTCTCTCCCTCTCTCCTAGCAAAGTCTCTCTCTTCCTCTCTACTACCAAAGACTCGCTCTCTCTCCCCTACCAAAGTCTCTCTCTCTCCAACCAAAGACTCTCTCTCTCGCCCTCTCCTACCAAAGTCTCTCTCTCTCTATCTCTCCTAACAAAGTCTCTCTCTCTCTCTCATACCAAAGTTTCTATCTCTCTCTCTCCTACCAAAGTCTCTCTCTCTCTCTCCTACCAAAGTCTCTCTCTCCCTCTCCTAGCAAAGTCTGTCTCTCTCCCTCTCTCCTATCAAAGTCTCTCTCCCTCTCTCCTACCAAAGACTCTCCCTCTCTCCTACCAAAGTCTCTCTCTCTCTCTCTCCTACCAAAGTCTCTCTCTCCCTCTCTCCTACCAAAGTCTCTCTCTCTCTCCTACCAAAGTCTCTCTCTCCCTCTCTCCTACCAAAGTCTCTCTCTCTCTCTCTCCTACCAAAGTCTCTCTCCCTCTCTCCTACCAAAGTCTCTCTCTCCCTCTCTCCTACCAAAGTCTCTCTCTCCCTCTTTCCTACCAAAGTCTCTCTCTCTCTCTCCTACCAAAGTCTCTCTCTCCCTCTCTCCTACCAAAGTCTCTCACCCTCTCTCCTACCAAAGTTTCTCTCTCTCTCTCCTACCAAAGTCTCTCTCTCTCCCTCTCTCCTACCAAAGTCTCTTTCCCTCTCTCCTACCAAAGTCTCTCTCCCTCTCTCCTACCAAAGTCTCTCTCTCTGTGGGTGGAGTGTCTGTGAGTGCGAGAGTGCGTGCATGCAGTTTGCTTGACTTGAGTGAACTATTTCTGTCTTTTTCTATTTCTGTTTTTTTCTTTTGCAATTGGTTTATTTCTCTGATATTGTTTTTTTTTTTTTTGGTCATAGTGATTTAGGTGTTATTTCCCCTTAGGAACTAGCACCCAGCGTTTGAGCAGGCCTAATGGCGTTTGAAAATCTAAGTCGAGGCGACATGCAATTAAGATTGCTGTCAGCGCCGATACCTCTGTTAAAGAATGTGGTTTAGCAGTTGGCAATGTTGTGGGCCACGATAGCGTGGTGTCTGCTTCGAGAATGAATGGTTCTGTTGTTATTTTTCTGGATAGTGTAGCCAAAGTGAGTGAGACTGTAAGTCACGGTATTGTTATCAATGATGAGTTTCTAAATGTTCTTCCGCTTGTAACCCCTGCTAGACGCGTTATACTGTCCAACGTTCCACCCTTCATTAAAGATGAAGTTATTGAACGAGTTGAAAAGGTATGGACAACTGGTATCCCCAATAAAGAAAGTTCCATTGGGCTGCAAATCTCCACTTCTAAAGCACGTAGTGTCTTTCAGAAGGAATGTGCATATGATTTTGAAGGATTCTACCGCGAACTCTTTCCTACCAAAGTCTCTCTCTCTCTCCTACCAAAGTCTCTCTCTCCCTCTCTCCTACCAAAGTCTCTCTCTTCCTCTCTCCTAGCAAAGTCTCTCTCTCCCTCTCTCCTAGCAAAGTCTCTCTCTCCCTCTCTACTACCAAAGACTCTCTCTCTCTCCTACCAAAGTCTCTCTCTCTCTCCTACCAAAGTCTCTCTCTCCCTCTCTCCTACCAAAGTCTCTCTCTCTCTATCTCTCCTACCAAAGTCTCTCTCTCTCTCTCCTACCAAAGTTTCTATCTCTCTCTCTCCTACCAAAGTCTCTCTCTCTCTCTCCTACCAAAGTCTCTCTCTCCCTCTCCTAGCAAAGTCTCTCTCTCTCCCTGTCTCCTAGCAAAGTCTCTCTCTCCCTCTGTCCTACCAAAGTCTCTCTCTCCCTCTCTCCTACCAAAGTCTCTCTCTCTCCCTCTCTCCTACCAAAGTCTCTCTCTCCCTCTCTCCTACCAAAGTCTCTCTCTCTCTCCTACCAAAGTCTCTCTCTCCCTCTGTCCTACCAAAGTCTCTCTCTCTCTCTCTCCTACCAAAGGCTCTCTCCCTCTCTCCTACCAAAGTCTCTCTCTCCCTCTGTCCTACCAAAGTCTCTCTCTCCCTCTCTCCTACCAAAGTCTCTCTCTCTCTCTCCTTCCAAAGTCTCTCTCTCCCTCTCTCCTACCAAAGTCTCTCTTTCCCTCTCTCCTACCAAAGTCTCTCTCTCTCTCTCCTACCAAAGTCTCTCTCCCCCTTTCCTACCAAAGTCTCTCTCCCTCTCTCCTACCAAAGTCTCTCTCCGTCTCTCCTACCAAAGTCTCTCTCTCTGTGGGTGGAGTGTCTGTGAGTGCGAGAGTGCGTGCATGCAGTTTGCTTGACTTGAGTGAACTATTTCTGTCTTTTTCTATTTCTGTTTTTTTCTTTTGCAATTGGTTTATTTCTCTGATATTGTTTTTTTTTTTTTGGTCATAGTGATTTAGGTGTTATTTCCCCTTAGGAACTAGCACCCAGCGTTTGAGCAGGCCTAATGGCGTTTGAAAATCTAAGTCGAGGCGACATGCAATTAAGATTGCTGTCAGCGCCGATACCTCTGTTAAAGAATGCGGTTTAGCAGTTGGCAATGTTGTGGGCCACGATAGCGTGGTGTCTGCTTCGAGAATGAATGGTTCTGTTGTTATTTTTCTGGATAGTGTAGCCAAAGTGAGTGAGACTGTAAGTCACGGTATTGTTATCAATGATGAGTTTCTAAATGTTCTTCCGCTTGTAACCCCTGCTAGACGCGTTATACTGTCCAACGTTCCACCCTTCATTAAAGATGAAGTTATTGAACGCGAGTTGAAAAGGTATGGACAACTGGTATCCCCAATAAAGAAAGTTCCATTGGGCTGCAAATCTCCACTTCTAAAGCACGTAGTGTCTTTCAGAAGGAATGTGCATATGATTTTGAAGGATTCTACCGGCGAACTTAATGTAGCATTTAAATTCAAGATTGAGAATTTTGATTACGTTATCTTCGCTACTACCGAATCCATGAAATGTTTTGGTTGCGGACGAGAAGGCCATTTGATTCGGACTTGCCCACAGAAAAGGACACATACTGCCCAAGTTGCATCAGTTTCTGGAGAAGAAACTGCTGGTAGTAATGGGCATACTGTCGATGGTGTACATAGTGCAGCAGTAGAAGGAGCTGTGGAAACTTCTTGGATACTACAAAGAACGTTAAAGGGGTGAAAGTGGAAGAACATTTTCCAGATTTGTCTGGTTTTATTGATTCGGTCCAGTTTTTTAGGAGACTTGGTAGTTTCTCTGAACCAGAGGTCCATCGGCTTCGGAAACTTTTGACTAAATTACGCCACCTACCAGATGAAAGTGGTACTGAGACATTATAATTATTTCCTTTTGTTTTTTTTACTTGACTCGTTTTTTTGCTCTCTTCCATATATGTGTGATTTTAAAATAGCAACTTTAAATCTCAATGGAGCCAGAGATGTGACAAAGCGAGCACAGTTTTTTCAATTGATAAAGCAGAAACATATTGACGTTATGTTTATTCAACACACAGTGACGATAAGATTGCTGCTGACTGGGTTAGAGAATGGGAAGGGAAAACTTTCCTTAGCCATAATACTTGTGTGAGTGGTGGAGTTGGTTTGCTGTTCTCAAAGAATTTCATTCCCCAGTCATACTCAGTTGATTGTATAATTTAGGGGCGACTCTTGAAAGTTAGAGCCGTTTTTGAACAGTGTGTTTTTGTTTTTATGTGTTTTTATGCACCTTCTACTGGGACTGATCGAATGTTGTTTTTAGATCAGTTATGTACTGCATTGAATGGTTGTAATGCGGATGAATATTTAGTTTTAGCAGGAGATTTTAATTGTACTGCTTCAAATTTTGATCGGAATCATCTTGAGCCACACAATGCTTCTCCTAGGAAACTTCTTGAGATCATTCATAAACACGACCTAGGTGATATTTGGAGGAACTTCAATAATCAAAGACAATACACATAGGCTCATGCTAGAGATAATCTTTTGTCTTTGGCTAGGCTTGACCAAGTGTATAGTTTTAAGCATCAGCTTAATGTTTTTCATGGTTGTAATATTATTCCAGTTACTTTGTCTGACCACAGCATGGTACAAGGCGTTATAAGCATGAGACATGTAAAGCCAAAGAGTGCGTACTGGCACTTGAACACAACCTTATTGAGTGATGCACATTTTAAAGAGGTTTTCATTTATTTTTGGAATCATTTTAAGGAAACTAAAGCTTCTTTTATTTCTTTACAACAATGGTGGGACTTTGGGAAAGTTCAAATTAAGCAACTGTGTCAGCAATATGCTTGCAACGTCACAGATGACATAATCACATCTATGAACAGTCTTGAGATGGAAATTGTGGAACTTCAGAATTTAGCTGAGTCCACGGGAAATTGTAAGCACATTGAGGCAGTAAAGCTGAAAAAAGGAGCTTTAGCTGATCTGTTGGGTATTCGGGCACAGGGTGCATTGGTTAGATCACGCTATCAAAATGTGGTGCAAATGGATGCTCCCTCCAAATTCTTCTTTGGTTTAGATAGAAAGAATGGCCAGAGGAGGAGTATACATGCTCTGATTTCAGTCTCTGGAGGTCTCTCAGTAGATCCTGCAGATATTCGAAGAATTGCTGTCAAGTTCTATACTGATTTATACAACACCGCTCATGGAAAGTGACTTTCTTGATGATCTAACTCAGATCTCTGAGGACTCTGCCTTGGAGTTAGAGAAAGTATTATCACTGGAGGAACTAACTGATGCGCTCCAGAGCATGGACTGTGGGAAAGCGCCTGGGATTGATGGTCTCCCCGTAGAGTTCTACAGGTGCTTTTGGCCTGTGCTTGGAGAGGATCTGCTGGAGGTACTGAATGACAGCATTACCAATGGTCTACTACCCACAAGCTGCAGAAGGGCGGTCTTAACCCTGCTTCCTAAGAAGGGGAATCTGCATGATATCAAGAACTGGAGGCCGGTTTCACTTCTGTGCTGTGATGGCAAACTGCTCTCAAAATGCCTGGCTATGAGACTGAGAGAGGTTATTGGACAGGTTGTCCATTTTGATCAAGCTTATTGTGTCCCTAGCAGATAAATTTTTGATTATATTATTCTAATTCGAGATTTTTTGGAACTCTCAAGACTTTTGGGCTTTGATGCTGGTCTATTTTCATTGGATCAGGAAAAGGCATTTGACCGTGTTGAGCACGAATACTTATGGAAGACTCTTTCTGCATTCGAGCTCGGTGAAGGTTTTATTGCCAAGATAAAGGTTTTGTATTGTGACGCTGAAAGTATATTGAAGATAAATGGTGGTTTATGCTCTCCATTCAAGGTCCAAAGAGGAATAAGACAAGGCTGTGCTCTTTCAGGAATGTTGTATTCTTTGGCAATTGAACCATTATTGCATAAACTCAGAAACGTTCTTTCTGGTTTTAATGTACCCTTTTCTAATTCGAAGCTGTTATTATCAGCATATGCTGATGATGTAGCCGTGATGGTTAAAAATCAAAATGATGTTGATACCTTGATTAAAACTGCTACAGATTTTGGTAAGATATCATCAGCAAAAATTAATTGGAATAAAAGTGAAGCCCTTTTGTTTGTTAAATGGGTTAAGGGGCAGAGGCCTTCCTTTCCTCAAGGGCTACATTTAGTTGCAGGGGGTTTTAAGTATCTTGGGGTGTATCTAGGAGACAAGCAAATACAGCTGAAAAACTGGGAAGGTGTCCTTGACAAAGTCAAAGGGCGCCTTAATAGCTGGAAATGGTTGCTACCACAGATGTCGTATTGAGGGCGTATACTGATCTGTAATAATTTAGTGGCATCTTCTTTGTGGCATCGCCTTATCTGTATTGACCCTCCTCCAGGTTTGCTTTCCAACATCCAGGCAACAATAGTGGACTTTTTTTGGGATAAGCTGCACTGGGTACCCCAAAGTGTTTTGTTTTTACCAAAAGAAGAAGGGGGGCAAGGTCTTGTCCACCTGTCAAGTAGAGTTGCTGCTTTTCGACTTCAGTTTCTCCAGAGACTACTTTATGGACCAACTGATTTGGTGTGGAGGCCTCTGGCATGTACTTTATTGCGGAAGTTAGGGGGTTTGGATTTGGATCTTTCTTTGTTTTTGATGGACCCAAAGAGACTGTCTTTCCAAAAACTTCCTTGTTTCTATTGTGGACTTTTTAAAGTGTTATCTTTGTTTATCATGCGGCAAAAAGGATGTTCTACCTCCCTTCATTGGCTTTTGGAAGAGCCTCTGATTAAAGGGGCACGCTTGGACATATCATCTGGAATGACCCCCTTTTTGGATGGAATTTTATGTGTTCGTGGAATGACAACTTTGAGACATCTTGTGACTGTAGCTGGTCCAAATCTTAGTAATGCAGAAAATGTGGCTACAGTTTTAAAAATAAAGTCCTTGCGTTTTGTGTCACAAATGTTAGTTAAGGTAAAAAGTGTTCTAACAGGAAGTGAATTTTACATGTTACAGTCCCTTTGTGATGACAGGTTGGTCTCCTGTGATGATGAACCTTTCCCAGTGTTGAGTCTCATACCTGATTATGGTGAGTGTGTAGGTGTTTTATTGGATAACACTGAATTTACTTTAGAATTACTAGATGGGAAAACTTTTTACAGGGTGTGTGTTAAAGTACTAAATAAGACAAAGTTGAATGGAAGGACTCACACACCATGGCGTTTGAAGTTTGGGTTTAGTGATGATGTTAAACCTGAGTGGAGAGTTTTATATAAACCACCTTTATCGAAAAAATATGGTGACTTGCAGTGGAAGATTATACATGGTACTGTGGCTGTCAATTCATTTGTTTCTGTCTGTAATCCATCTGTTGACGATAAATGCCCCTTTTGTGAAGAAAGAGAAACTGTTTTTCATTGTTTCATGGAATGTGGTAGACTTGGTGCTTTGTTTTGCTGCCTAGAAGTGATCTTTAGAGCTTTTAAGTTTGGGTTTACGAAGGAGAGTTTTATTTTGGGTGTTGCATATACTCAACAGAGTGTCAGTTGTTGAATTTTGTAACTGGGCAGGCAAAGATGGCAATATGGCTTAGCCGGAAAAATGCTGTGGAGGGTGTTCCTGGTCAAGATTGTGTTTCTGAGATTGGTGAAATTCAGGATTATGGTGGATTTTAAATTTTATTCAGCTATGAAAGATTTTGATGGTTTGTGACTGTATGGGGCTACAATGACGTATTATGTACAGTTAGTAATAATGAATTATTGTTTGGTTATTTTTTGAGCTGAGGTTGTTGTTTTCATTCATTCATTTATTTATTTATTTATTTATTTTTATTTATGTATTCTTCATTAATAATTTAAGGTCTCTGTGATATTTCCTGTTGATGGGCAATAAAGTATTTTTCTAAATTCAAATTCTCTCCTACCAAAGTCTCTCTCTCCCTCTCTCCTACCAAAGTCTCTCTCCCTCTCTCCTACCAAAGTCTCTCTCTCACTCTCCTACCAAAGTCTCTCTCCCTCTCTCCTACCAAAGTCTCTCTCTCTCCCTCTCTCCTAGCAAAGTCTCGCTCTGCCTTTCTCTTACCAAAGTCTCTCTCTCTCTCCTACCAAAGTCTCTCTCTCTCTCTCTCCTACCAACGTCTCTCTCTCTCCTACCAAAGTCTCTCTCTCCCTCTCTCCTACCAAAGTCTCTCTCTCTCTCTCTCTCCTACCAAAGTCTCTCTCTCCCTCTCTCCTACCAAAGTCTCTCCCTCTCTCCTACTGCCGCTTGTGGAGAGTTCACCTTCTCACACACACACCAGCATTGCCTGCACACACACACACACACACCAGCATCACACACAGACAAACACACATAAGCAACTCCCGAAGACACACATGCCAGCAAAGGCCACACACACACACACACACACCAGCATTGCCCACACACTCACATACACACACACCAATATTGCCCCCCCACACACACACACACCCCATCATCACACACATACACACCAGCATCGACCACAGACAAACACACACAAGCAACACCCCAAAACACACATGCCAGCAAAGTCCACACACACACACCACTGCTGGGCAGCACCGCTCACGCACACACAAGCATGCTTATGAAAAGGGCCGTTTTACACAACACACGGACAAAAGGTTTGCAAACTTAAATGACTCATAAACACAACCTTATTAGCACATACAGTGCAACGCTCACATCAGGCTAACAAACATTCTGACTAATTTAGCCTAAGTCCTCATATCTGTTTTCCATGTCCCTCCCAGAGCGTTTACCTACAGAAGCTCCTAATCTGACGCGTGGAGACAGGTAGAGAGGGGAGGGGTCGCTGCCGCTACGCTTCTGTTTGATATTTGGTTTTGCACAGGAGGGCCAAGGAGAACGAATACTGCACTATGATTGGTCTGAACTCAATTTTAGGAACTCTTGTCAGCAGGCTAGATGTTGGTTAGCAATCTTGCACTCTGCAGCAGCACTGGAGCCGTCTATGAATTCTGGTTCATTTCAGATGAGGCAAATTCACCAGTTTTGTCACTCGTAAGTGGCAAAGAGTATCAGCGTATTCTGATGATCTTCTGCTCATGAGTTTTGGATGTCAAAATCAGTAGCTGCTGCGTATAGGTTGGCAGGTCTGCACACACAAACACACACACACACATGCAACCAGTGCCCACACACACACACACGCACATACATGTACACACACACATGTACACACACACACCTATATACACGCACCAGCAGTGCCCCGTATTGTATACACAGTGAGATGTTGTCAGTATTTTGGATATATGCAGGAATCCTACAGTTGAATTTACTACCTTTTACTACCTTTTCTCCAACCTCCACAATACACTCCAGTACTCTTCTGTACTGTACAGTGATTTCCTCCACTAGGCCTTTGGTAGAACAGAGCACATCTAGTCTGCTTCACCTGTAGCCTTGACCACTGCAGGAATCTCTCTGTGCAGGTGAGCATATGGTGGATTACGCTTTCATTTCTTCATGCACTTTGAACATCAACTGTGTCTCCCTGGACGGGATTTGGAGAGAGCACACCTTTGGGAGCACACTGGCCCATCCATTTACAGCCAACGATCGATAGCCAAGATGAAACTGATCACACTAACAGGGGCACCCTGTCTTAATTCGTACATACACACACACTCTCACACACACACACTCTCACACACACACACACACACACACACACACACACACACACACACACACTCACACACACACTCTCTCTCTATCTCACACACACACTTCAACACACCATGCTATAACCCTTAATTAGACACATACATGTAAACTGCAAACATACACATACAAGCATAACACACACACAACACACCCAAACACACACACACACGCACACACACACACACACACACCATCAAGCACTGTATTCCAGTATATAGTAAGGCAGATAGGCATACATATGCACAAACACATTCACACACACACACACACACCTTCAACACACAAATACACGAATTCTCTCTCTCTCTCACACACGCACTTCAGCACACCATGCTATAACCCTTAATTAGACACATACATGTAAACTGCAAACATACACATACAAGCATAACACACACACAACACACCCAAACACACACACACACAAAATTATCAGACTATAATATCACAGCACAGGCTTTTGTATGGAAATAGTCCAGGTACTAAACTCTGTCTACAATCTATCAGAATCTTCCATCTGCCACACCTGTGAAATCCTGATGACCCAAACGTGGGTTTGTGTTGTAAAGGTTTCAATATTTATGAAAACAGTGTTGGCTATAAACCCACTTTTTCAATTGTGTGCAATTGTCCATCAGTCTGTAGACAGCTTAGAACTGACTTAGAACTGATAAAGCTAACTTAACTCTTGAGTCTCTTGTCTCATGTCCAAGGTTAGAAAAAAGATGACATTTTGTCAATATGAGCCAAATTTGACCTTTCAATTTTCATCTTCTGCCAGTTCCAAGAATAATGAAATTTGACACCTTGCTACATTGGGCTTTCAAGAGTAATTCATGAAAAGCTCAGATTATCATCTGTTTTGTGAGATCATGGGCTGTCTCACAATTGTCAGCTAAAAATGTGATTGTTCAAATGTCCCTTGCGGACATTTGTTTACATATACCATGTGATGTTTTGTTTATGTAGCCTATGTTTGTTTATGTATTTGTTTACATATACCATGTGATGTTTTGTTTATGTAGCCTATGTTTGTTTATGTATTTGTTTACATATACCATGTGATGTTTTGTTTATGTAGCCTATGTTTGTTTATGTATTTGTTTATGTGTGTTTCACCTCCATGTGCCCATGTTCCCACCCTTCACCAAAATCTGAGGGGGTCAAGTGGGAGCCATTGGTCCATTTGACTCGGAATGACCCAGTTCCTGTTTGCTATTGGCTCTGCTCTTTGCTGAAATTGTCTGCCATTGGTTGATCACTTTCCTAGATTTCCTGATTGGCTCCGCCTATTTTTGTTGTGTCCACCTGTGTGGATGTGTTTCTAAGCCTGCTGACACACACACACACACACACACACACACACACACACACACACACAGACCCTCTGGCTCCCTGTGGCAGGTTGGGCTCTTATCCCCACAGAAACAAACACACACACACACACACACACACACACACACACATTTGCAGAAACAGACATGCATTCCCATTCACACACACACACACACAGCAAAAACAAACTCAGGTATGAGCACACACACCTATACAATGCAGCACATGATACTTAACCCCCACTTCAGACACACACAGAGGAACACACACACACATGATGCTATGACCCAGACTCAGACACACATGGATACACACACACACACACACTCACACACATTTTACCATTGCCCCCACCACACTAACACATACATATACAGTAGTGCTGTCAATCGATTAAAAAAATTAATCCAATTAATCACAATAGAAAGTTTAACTTCATCGTGATTAATCACATCTGATCACATATTCACATACATATAACTTTCAGAATTATCCAGAATTCCAGAATTTTTCTGTAAAAAAAATATTTTTACGGTTTGGGCTTTTCCATGTACTCTCATTCAAAGTGTCTGTCAGCTCTTTTAAAAATGCCATATTATGAAGCATCTACAACTGGCATTATGCTGAGAAACTCTTTTATCCCCAGACAGAGCTCTCAAAATCTCAACATGAACTTGAGACTAGGCTACTGTAGACTTTGCCATCTCACATCAGTGTGCAGTCAACCTTCAGATAAACACAAACAGCTGTCTTTGAACCTGTCTTGCACATATTCAAAGTGTCTGTCAGCTCTTTCAAAAATGCCATATTATGTGTAAATAATATCTAGTCATATGCTGCAGTGACATACATACTGAAGGCATCTCTTCAGACAACAAACAGATAGACTTACATTTCTGTACTGGTCTCAATCTGACTTCTCCACACTGGTCAGTCCTGTGAGACACACACACACACACACACACACACACACACACACACACACACACACACACACACACACACACACACACACACACATACACACAGAGAGAGAGGGAGTAATGTATCATCAATACAGACAAATGTTTCATGTTCTGCCTTACTACGTTATTGCTACTTATTACTTGCCTTATTACTAAATAAATGAAAAGTGGCAAAGTAGAAGAGAACTGCAGAAGTCAAGTATTGCAGTCTGATGGCAGCCTTTCTTCCAACTCATACTCTAAATTATTATATTATAACAGTAACTATTTCATTATTTGTTCTGTTTCTGTTGGAAATAAATAAGAGTTATCATTATGTACAACCATGTAACCAATGTATGTTATCAAATGCGATGTTGTTTTGGGTGAAAGGATACTCAAGAAGAACTGAATGTGTAATGAGGAATTGTCACCAAGACTGATGAGGAACTGTCACCCAGACAGGGGAAGTGGAAGAGTGGTTAAATGTAGAAGAGTGCAATTTGCGAATATCATCACCCAGACAGCTCCTGTATGACTGATCTGATGATTTTGCAATAATTCCTGTGCAACTGTATCATCCTGTCTCCAATAAAAGTGTGGTCTGAGGTTCTGAAGTTAGGAGACTGTGGGAAGGGTCGGCCCTGACTACACTCTCCCCTTTGGCAGCCAAAGTACTGCAGAAAGGGAAGCTCGCCTGTCGTGTGGTCCTTGTAGTATTAAGGGATTTTTCCCTGACAGCTTTCAGTTGTGTTTTCAGTTCTGTGTTCTGTGTTTCAGTACAATTTTGTGAACACAGTAGTAGTTCTAATATAAAAACAAGTCCCTTTTGTCATCTGCAATCAATTCATCAGAAAACGCCCAAACTAAAAACCCTGCAGTTCTCCTTTTCTCCTGATGGGGTCTCTGTCTGATGTTCATTGTCATGTGCAGTAATTTGTTATCAGGGGTCTGGAGGCTTTGAGGGAAGGACAGAGATTGTGAACTCTCTCTCTGCTTAAGATCTGATGAATGACCCACCCTGTGTCAGATTGTGTTCTGAACATACTTAAGTGTCACCAGTTTACAGTGAGGATCCTCCAGTCTAGCAGATAACAGCTTCAGTCCAGATTCTCCAGGATGGTTGTAGCTCAGATCCAGCTCTTTTAGATGGGAGGGGTTTGAAGTCAGAGCTGAAGCCAGAAATCCACAGCCTTCTTCTGAGATGAGACAACCAGACAGCCTAAGAGAGTGGAGGTTGTATATAATCGATAGATTATATTAAAAGTGATAAATATAGATATAAAATTATAGACATGGAATCCAAAGTGTGTGTAGAAAGATGGTTGAATTCCTGGTCACAAAGACACCATCCACATATCACATGAAACTGTGCAATCTCAGCTTTCCAGTGATGTTAGTCACTTGTCACTGTGACAGAGGGTTCGTAATTAACTCTGAATGAACATTACATTTCTTAATACATTCTGCAGCTCTGTGTAAAACAAACTCACATGACGAACCATATATTAAAATAAACAGGAGAACATAATTTGAATTCAGGTGAATTAATTTGCCTAATTCAACAAGAAATATCAGCTAAATTAATTTAATTTCATTTAATTATCTTTATTATTTTTTTGTGCTTTTACTTTCTTTTATCTGCTGCAATTTTATTTTTGTACAGATAATTGGAATTCATTTGTGTATGAAATGCACTATATAAGGAAACTTGCCTCGCCTTACCTTCCAATACAAATCAAGTCAAAAAGATAAGGTTCTGGGTTAAGAGCTAAGATTTTATAAACTATATTCCATATTAAGTTTGTTGCATACTTGCTGTCTTTCAAAGCTAATGACGTCCCTGCTACAAACTCAGACCTCTTACTAGTGAACACTCATCAGGACTAAACACATGATTCAGGACAACACTGTTAATGATTTAATGTGTAAATAAACCCATGTGTTCACCCTGTGATAGAAATAGGATCAATGAATGTCATTATCTTCTAATATGACAAGATCTCTGTGCAGCCACCTAAGAAAACACTATCAATACTGTCAAAAGTGCTGTGACCAACCTTAATGTCTGCAGTTTGCAGTGGGGACTAGACAGTCCATTAGAGAGAAGCTGAACTCCAGAATCTCCCAGGTCATTGTGACTCAG
Organism: Tenualosa thibaudeaui; assembly: GCA_027481765.1. Lineage (NCBI taxonomy): Eukaryota > Metazoa > Chordata > Actinopteri > Clupeiformes > Clupeidae > Tenualosa > Tenualosa thibaudeaui. The sequence goes on from JAIFZK010000072.1 coordinate 912,861, forward strand.
GTCCAGTTCTATCAGGGAGTTTGGTGACTGTAGAACACTGGATAGGATCTCACAGGATTCAGAACTGAGTTTACAGCTAATAAACCTGTAATGAAAAACACAGAGAAAAGCAACAGATCACATGACTGTTTAAATAAAATGTGAAAGTAATTTATCACTGAGTTTACAACCAACTGACCTGTAATGAAAATCCCAACAAACATCTGAAAATAACAAAGGTACTTTTATTCTCCTCTCTGTCAGTTTATTCAATAATTTGAGGCTCTGATGGAAGAAGGTGGTGAACTCTCTGTTGGTGTCAGTGTGTCAGTTCATCAGACATGTGTGTGTATGTGTGTGCATATGTGTGTGTATGCGCATGTGTGTGTGCAGAAATGTTCCAGGTGAGGTTATGTAGCACTTGGGCTCATGAGCCATAATTACACAACTTGAACTCTTTTCACATGAAATGTTTTACAATGTAATGTTGTTATAATGTTCTGTAAGGGAGGGGGTACTAAGACAGATGGAAAATGAAATGTGATGATTTTCTTAATCTCTACTAATATAACATGGAACTATACTCTCATTCTGGTGTAATAATCAAGCAGAGCAAGTAGTTCAAGGCATTTATCAAGTAGTCCAAGCATAGCTCAGTGAGTCCAAGCCAATTTTCCTTGATTATTACACTGGGATGAGAGTATAGTTAGAGAGACTAGCAGAGTATGTATGGCAGTCTGACAGCCCCCAACTATGAGGTCACAATAGACTTGTCATGGAACACAGTAGACATGGCAACCAACACATGCACAGATATAATCTGTGTTTTGTTTTCCCAGCTGGGTAAAGTTTTTCTTAAGCTGTGGAGAGATGGAGGCTACAGACCCACTTCATGTCATGCTGGACAGCAGCACTCTTAATAGTCAACATGGTAATACAGTGTGGTGATGCAATGAGGTTTCACATCCCAAACCAGGAAATGTCAAGAACATAAAACAATGTCACCAACCTTAATGTCTGCAGTTTGCAGTCGGGACTAGACAGTCCCTTAGAGAGAAGCTCAACTCCAGAATCTCCCAGGTCATTGATACTCAGGTCCAGCTCTGTCAGGGAGTTTGGTGACTGTAGTACACTGGCTACAATCTCATAAGATTTATCACTGAGTTTACAGCCAGCTAACCTGTAATGAAAAACACAGAGAAAAGTAAAAGATCACATGACTGTTTAAACAAGATTTGAAAGTAACAAAAATACTTTTATTCTCCTCTCTGTTAGTTTATTCACTGATTACAGTCTCACAGGATTTATCAATGAGTTTACAACCAACTAACCTGCAATTAAAAACCCAATAAACATCTGAAAATAACAAAGGTACTTTTATTCTCCTCTCTGTCAGTTTATTCTGATGGGGACCTGAGGAAAGGTGGTGAACTCTGCTGGTGTCAGTGCGTTAGTCAGACGTGTGTGTGTGTGTGTGTGTGTGTGTGTGTGTGTGTGTGTGTGTGTGTGTGTGTGTGCAGAAATGTTCCAGGTGAGGTGATGCAGCGCTTGGGTTCATGAGCCCCTGGTTCCTCAGGGAAGGATGGACATTTATCTTCTTATAAGTCTTTTTCCAAAACATGAAGTGGGTGGAGTTAGGAGTCAATTTGGAGTCAATTTCACTCTTTTTAGAGAGACCAAATGTAATTCAGAGAGAGACCAAAAGTAAATTTTACTCCGGTGTACAGGTGTTTCTCTTAACATATGATGAGGATCTTTGAAATCACCATGTCTCAGTCTGAGATACTAAAGCCATGATTACACAACTTGAACCCTTTTCACATGAAATGTTTCACATCCCAAACCAGGAAAAAAAACAATAATAAACCAATGTCACCAACCTTAATGTCTGCAGTTTGCAGTGTGGACTAGACAGTCCCCCAGAGAGAAGCTGAACTCCAGAATCTCCCAGGTCACTGTGACTCAGGTCCAGTTCTATCAGAGAGTATGGTGACTGCAGAACACTGGCTACAATCTCACAGATTTTATCACTGAGTTTATAGCCATCTAGTCTGTATAGGGAAGTATAACAGACACAGCAGTAACAGATCACAACACAGCCACATTTATTCCTGTCTCCATCCTTCATAAGTTTAAATGAACATGTGTTGTTATTTTGTGTTCAGTCATCTACCAAATACATTCAACACTTTTGCCAAACCAGGAATGCAATATCAGTTCTGATCTAAACAATACACACTGAAGCACTTTGACTTCATGATGACGATCCTTCAGTGTGGCAGATAACAGCTTCTGTGCTGATTCTCCAGGATGGTTGTTGCTCACATCCAACTCTTTTACACAGGAGGGGTTTAACATCAGAGAGAGAGCCAGCATAATATAACCCTCATCTGAGATATCACAGTTAGAGAGCCTGTGAGAGAAAGAGAGGGGGGGGGGTTTACAAAATAACCATGTTATCTGTGCCCAGTATAGACTCTCTCAGACCTGTTCTAAGATAAACCACAGCGCTCTTTATTGATGATGTAAGATAACTTAACATGCAACCCTGCTACTGATACAGACCTTGGTTATCTTTGACCTTGCCTACTGCAGTGTGGTTTTTTTTTACATTAAGAGGAATGGCTGGGTTGTTTTACATTAAAAGGAATAGCTGGGTTGTTTGACATTAAGGGGAATAGCTTGGTCATTTACTGCTAAACACATGTATTGTAAGTAACCATCAAGACCTTCATCCTGGGAACTAACCAATCACCTCTCTTGTTTCTTACATTAGCTGCCATGCTTATGCTGCCTAATGCCTTTAGTTCTTGTAGCACCTGCTGGTCGTTAGCATACAGATGTTCTTCAAATTGAAAATGCAAAGTGGAAAATAGAAATGCAATGTGAAAAATGGACAGTAAATTACCATTAGATGTCCTTCTATTGCCTTTTTATTTTGACACGATATGCATAACACAGTAGAGTGATGATATGACATCTTCAGTACCAACCTTAATATCTGCAGTTTGCAGTGTGAACTACACAGACCCTTAGAGAGATGCAGAGCTCCAGAATCTCCCAGGTCATTGTGACTCAGGTCCAGCTCCATTAGGGAGTTTGGTGACTGTAGAACATTGGCTACAATCTCACAGGATTCAGCACAGAGTTTACACTCATTTAGTCTGTTAAAGGGAATAGACAGAACAGTAACAGATCACAACACTGTTAAACAACAGGAGTGATGTGGCACAACTGGCTCACATAAATTGTTATAAACATCAGTAATATGAGGCAGAGGAAAGAGTTAATTCAATTGATTACAGTTACAGACTTGACAAACAAATTCGGCTAGAAAAAGTTCTAAATTGGACATTGGATATTGGTAGATAGTTCAACACCTAAAAAAATCAATTTCACACTTGCTACAGGAAACAAACCTTTATCTCAGTTTGCACAAGTTTAGGACAAGTTAGGCCAAATGGATACTAAAGCAGAAAGAAAATGAAACTTGAGCACACACATCCATAATACTGTGTTACCAGGCCAGCACAAGCCAGCTTGTCATCACTTTTAAGTAAAGAAGCACAATAAGCTGGGCACAATTAGAGTTCATTCCTTTGATTAAAGTTACAGACTCCAGCACACAAACACAACAGATTAGACTAGAAAAAGTTGGTTCCTTTGATTGGACATTGGATTTGGTACAGACAGTTGCCAAGTTGGTTCTACAAAGGACAAAACCTTTAACTTAGTTAGCACAAGTTGAGGACAAACTTAGGTCAAATGGATACTAAAGCAGTAAGATAATGGATCTGAAGCACACACATCCATTATATTGTGTTACCGGCCTTAAATCTAGGGGAACCTGGGCCAGTACAAACCAGCTTGTCGTCACTTTTAAGTAAGGAAGCACAATTAGCTGATCAGGTGTTAAGGCATGGAGGCAATGGACTTCATTTATAAACATCAAAAGTCAATTAAATTAACCACAAAACTACATATCAGTTCACCCACATCTCTTACAAGCATTTTAGACATACTCCACACATCATTATAAACTACATATCAGTTCACCCACAGCTCTTACAAGCATTTTAGACATACTCCACACATCATTATAAACTACATATCAGTTCCCCTACAGCTCTTCTACACATGCTAAACATATTATTCAGTCCCTCCAGGATTTCACAGGTGTTTCTCGAGACTGCTCCAATCAACAATGACTCTGTTTGCAGCAAATTTTCTGAACAGTTGTAATGTCCTCCCGCCAAGCAAACCATACATAACATCAGCATTAAGACAGAATCCCTATCTGTTGCTCCCATCAATGTTGCAAGAAACCTGGGCGTCATGATTGATGACCGGCTGACCTTTGTGGATCACACTGCCTCTGTAGCTTGGTTGTGCTGCTTTTCTCTATTCAGCATAGGAAACATCAGTTACAGATGATCATGCAGCTGCATGTCTGGTTTCCAACTAGCTAAAAGGAGGACGTCACACCTCTGATCAATGAACCTTAGCTGCTTGCATTAAAGTCAAATCACTGATGTCCTACAGGGAGATTGATGGACCTCAATACTCTCTTAAAGCCATATGCAGTTTTGGGACAGTTACTTTGGAGAAGTAATGTGTTACAATTACAAGTTACCCTATCTAAAATGTAATAACTTGTAACAAAGTAATGTAACTAATTACATTTGACTACTTTTGGATTACTTTTCTAAAGTTTGAATGAATTTTCTCAACTGTCAGCTTTTACAAACCTGGCAGGTTAACCTTACAGCATTACTTAACATTGCTGTCAATACCATTTTAAACTCCCTCAAAACAGCCATAGCACTGTTAGACTTCAACACCTCATCATCACTTTACTGTGAGATCATGCTCATCTTCGAATAACTATGCTTGTTAAATCAAATATTTGACGTTCAACATTTGGTGAAAATCACTGAATAAGCAGTTGTCTATTCATATGGGATTGATTGTGCACATGTGTGTCTCTTCACCACAGCTAATTTTCATTTCTGGCAATGGGCTAATAATTATAACCAAAATAATAACAAATTGTAAATATGATATGATAGGGGAACCAATTAAACATATCAGAATAGTATCATACTTTCAGCTGTAAATGGAGCATGTTGTGCACAAGAAAAAACAACAAAACAAATCTATTATTATTAAACATAGAGTAAATGTTTCTGCAGAAGATATTCAGATGTAACTGAAACTGTAATCCTGAATATTTAATACTGTTTTTTGCAGTGGGGATTAGACAGTCCCTTAGAGAGAATCTGAACTCCACCTGTCCTATACTCCAACTACAGATATTGTCATTATCACTCAGGTCCAGCTCTATCAGGGACTCTGGTGACTGTAGAACAGTGGCTACAATCTCACAAGATTCAGCACTAAGTTTACAGTCAGTGAGACTGTAAGGCAAATATGACATTAAAGATCATAGAATGAATTAGCACCATTGTGTAATACAACAAAACTACATTTCCTGGGTCACCATCCCTCAGAACTTTAAATGATTTGTTGAACTTTAAATGATTTGTTGTTTTCTGCTCAATATCTGAACCACATTCATAAAACATCCATAATATTAGAGTGTGCCTATGAAGAGTAAAATTGTAAAAAAGACTTGATCATTCATTGCATTCATAGACCAACACTTTCATGCTTAACCATTAACATGTGAAACACAACTAAAATGGAACAAACATTAACAGTATAAATTTTTTATTGTATGTAGGATTTTAGTTTTCCTCACGTTTATTGTTACATCTGCCAAGGAGGTTATTTTATTTGCTGGTGTTTGTTTGTTTGTATGTCTGTGTACAAAATAACTCAAATAGTATTGCACGGATTTGGATGAATTTTTTGGACAACATGGGTACAAGGAACTAGTTTACTATTTTATTCAACTTGCACTTTTGTGTGTTTTTTTGCGATAAATGTTTTGCATTTTCTTAACTTCACACCACAAAGTGCCATAAGTAACCACAGCTGTGGCAATATCCACTAGCCAACCCCACAACTAAAAGTGTTACATTGCTTTTATACAACAGTCCTATTACCAACTGTTGAAGCTATAAGACATCAAATTGTGTTTAGTTTTTGAGTTCATTCAACCTCCGCTCCCCAAAATAGTTCCAAGCTGCAACAGTTTAATCAGTGACTTGGAAGTTTAGAGAGAGGCTAAAATGTACACCAAGCTGCATATTCACACTAGTCCATTAAGATGTTTTCTCTGGAGAGAACTGACAAATACGACATTATGAAAATTGCTGTTCTCTTCCCCATGAATTAATAGCACATTCATGAGAGTCAACTCAATGGAAAATGTGTGATGAAAAATGACTGATTACTAGCTGTAAAGACTCACCCGTGGTATATTGCCACTCCTAGTGACTAGTACAATGCATCTCGTTCAATCAGAAATTAATTAATAGTTTGACCGGACCGGTTGTAAGAAGTACTCTCTGTTTTACACCACCCCAACTGCAGTGTCTGCTTACTGATAGCTACGCCACTGGCTGTATGATATGAAGTGTTCTGTATATGAAGTGTTCTGTATGATATGAAGTGTTCTGTATGATATGAAGTGTTTTGTATATGAAGTGTTCTGTAAGACATGAATTATTCTCCACTTTACACCACCCCTGGGTAATTATTTGCTGCTTATCGGTTCTTTGCTCTATATTCAGCATTTGAAAGGACAGGATATTATGAAAGTGAATCTTATTAACACCATTTCATTCTTTAGTTATGTGAGTTTGAAAGTGGGGGAGCTGACATATTGACTGACCTCAGCTTCTTAAGCTTGCATCGTGGATCTCTTAATCCTTCACAGAGCATCTGCAGTCCCTTATCTTCCAGGGTGTTATTACTCATGTCCAGTTCTGTTAGAGTAGTTGACTTTTGCAGCACTGATGCAATCATTTCACAGCTTGTGTTAGAGAGCTGGCACTGATTCATCCTGCATAAAAACAGACAGTACATATTTTATAATGGACATTTATTAACATATATTTTGACACATGAGTCCTCTTAAGCCATCAATGACCAGAGTAGAATGTCAAAATTTCCTTCACAGAAATTAAAGTACTCTACAAGTTGGTCCCAGGCAGGTTTGAAGATCTAGCAACCTCTAGGCATCCTCTACTAAATATATAAAAGTCCTTGGCGAAAAAGAAGGAAATAATATCACCATAACAATGTAACAAAACACAAATTATTGACCACTGTAAGTTTCTGTTGTTTTGCTGATATGTATTTGATGTATAAACTTACTCATGATCTTGCATCACCATTATATGCACCAGCAGTGCATATAATTTTGTAGAGATAAACTAAGGGTTTCTAGGTCCTCTGTGAGAGGTGATTGTTATGTAAATTTCAGGTAGACTGCTTTTGGCCAATCAATCAGCCTTTTCAATTAGTGCAGTTGAAAAAGGCAACTCAATTCTGGTTCGACAATATACAAGTTTCAGCCAATTTTAAAATGTCATGGCTGTCAGCTATTCAAAGATGTGATTATTAAACCCTTGTACATACAGAACTGTAATTGTGTACTTGTTATTCTATGTGGTGTGTGTTGCCATCTACATATTGATACTAGTATCCCTGTAATGCACACATTGGTCTTAGTAGGAGTTAATGCTAACAATCTGCCTTTTCGATTAGTACAGTAGAAAAAGGGAACTCCATTCAAGGTCAAGACTGTACAAGTTTTAGCTAGTTTTAAAATATCTTTGAAGACGTTATCATTCAACCCTTATTCATTTACATTTAGGCATTTAGCAGACGTTTTTCTCCAAAGCGACTTACAAAAGAGGATAACATTCAAGCTACGACACAATGAAAGAACAAACAAGGGGTGCATATTGCTAACATAGAAACTGCACCATTTTAAGTTGAAAGTGCAATAGTGCAGATAAATTAAATTGTTAAGTGCATTCTGAAAGTTTACGGCAGGAGATATTCTTGGAGCTGGTTCTTCACGAGTTTCTTGAAGGTGGATAAGGTATCAGTTGATCTGGTAGCGTTTGGGAGTTCATGCCACCATCGCGGAACCAGATACGAGAAGAGTCTCGACTGACCTGCACGAGGTGTTAGCCGTGCTAGAAAACGTTCCTTAGAGGAGCGAAGCGGTCGTCGGGTTATTCATACAGAACTGTTTTATGTACTTGTTATTCTATGTGGTGTGTATTGTTTCCCTGTTGTTGACCCTGTGTCATTGTCTATTAGGGTTTGGACCTCAGAAGAATGTTCATGTTCTGCTGTTCATGACGTTATTGAACAATTAATCGATTGACAAACAATTAATATTTGCTAAAGCACGACCCTGTTCAGATCCATAGTCTATCTACATGGTTTTGCCCCCACCCATCATCCCCACACAAATTAAGGTCAAACACGCACACAACAGGACTGATATTTCCCAGTGGTCAAAGCGACGTTGACAGCAGCTAGCTTCTCTTTTACCTCAGCCTTCTTCTCAGCATCCTGTTGCTCCAAGCGGTTGTTCAAAGTTTTTTCTGGATAAAATACGATATCCTGGCTTAGTTCTCGGAAAAACTCGCTCTCAGCCACACTAAAAGGCAACATGTCTCTGACAATCATATTAACAATGCGTTTGGAAATTTCTTTGGCTCGCTTGTCGTCACATATCCTCCTAGCTAGTGTCGATGCCGTCCTTCGCTAGTGCACGCTTCACTGGAATTTACGTTGGAATGTACATTTCTTAAATGATCTATTAGAGGAGACGTTGTGCTATGGTAGGTAAATACAGCGTCACAGTAATTGCATTGGACTTGGTCCCACACTTCTCAGAGTAGACTGACTCCGGACTATTGCTTTAAAATCATGTATGAGTGTGTGTGAAAGGGGAAATGATTCATACAATTTCACAAATCTTGATTTGAGAAATTATATAATACAGATATTCATGTTGAAATTCATAATGATTAAGCTGCATTGCTTAAGCAAATGTTGAACGCAGATATAATTAGTCCAAGCTCCAATGAATGTGAAATAGCATTTGTGTCCCTAAAGCAAGGTCTCGTTCAGGCGCCAGTCCTGACAAATTCACAAATTTCACACTACCCTTTTTGTTTTACACTGATGCAAGCCATCAAGGCTTAGGGGCTGTGCTCTTACAGATACAGGATGGACATGAAAAGGTCATTGCTTATGCCAGTAGGGGCCTCCAGGGTGCAGAACGTAATGATGTGAATTATAGCTCCTTCAAGATGGAACTATTGACCCTTAATTGGGACATTACTGAAAAGTTTCATGAGTATCTTCTTGGCTCAGACTTCACTGTATACACTGACAACAATCCTCTTGCACATTTGGCCACAGCACGATTAGGGGCAGTGGAGCAACAATGGGTGGCTCAGTTGGCTAGATATAGGTTGCAGGTTGTTGGAAATAAATAGAGTTATCATTATGTACACTTTTATAACCTATATGTCTTTTCATTATAATGATGTTTTGGGAGGAAAAATACTCAAGAGGAATAGGATGTTCTGCCCCTCTTATCATCAAAGCAGTTTCGGTTGATTATGCAACAGTTTCTGTGAAACTGTATCATCCTGTCTTCAATAACAGAGTGGTCTGAGGCTCTGAAGTTAGGATACTGTGGGAAGGGACAGCCCTGACTACACTCTCCCCTTCGGCAGCCAAAGTACCGCGGAAAGGAAAGCTCGCCTGTCGTGTGGTCTTTGTAGTAGTAAAGTTCCTAATTGGACTAAGAAGTTTTTTTTTTTTTAATCACTCTGGGTGATTCTACTAGCATAGAAAGGTGGATGTTTGGTAGAGACAGTCAGAGCCTGATCAACTCTCAAGGTAAACGGTATCCTCTCTGCAGCAGATCTCCTTCACACTACTAAGCACTTATACTATGAGGCAATTGTCTATTGTATACTTTGCTGGTATTGTGAATAAAGTCTTTGTCAACAAATCTACTCCAACTTCTGAACATTGAGTTCTTGGTTCTAACCAAGTGTGTTGGGTGGGTTTAGGGCATTGATTGTTGGGGTTTTGCAAACATCAAGGTGGTATTCCACAACAAACGTGACACAGCGATAAAACATAGTAGGGAACGTAAACAAAAAGAAAAAGTAGAAAAAGGTTTCCTAGCACCATATGTGTGACAGGAAGATGATGAGGGTGTATCTCCCCCTTCATACAATCCACAGCCCGGAGTTCAAGCAATGCAAGCAGCTGCGAGTGCTGCGGGAGCAACCGCTACCCCAGAACCCCCTCCCTCAACAGTCCAAAAGCGAGGACCAAAAACGAAAAGGGGTAAACAAAGGGTTAATGCATATCTACAATCCTATTTAGGATGATGGTAACACACCCTATTGGCCAAAAAGATTTGACCCTGAAGATGCAGATGGGACAATGTTGCCCAATGATAGAGTTACCCAACCCACATTTCAATAGGGACATAGCGGAAGGTCCACAAAACACCCCAATGATATTTGCATATACAACATGGACAGTGCAGGATGTCAAAAAGGCAGTAGAAGGCGTGCCGTCCCATAAAGTAGATATGGAAGAAGTGGAAAGGAAGTGGAGCAAATTTTTAGGTAAAAAATGGGAACAGACTGGGCTTGTGTAAGCCAAAGTTTCCGTCCATTTTTGGTTAATGTGTGTATTTTTGTAAGTATTTCACATTTTGGTGTAATCGCATTACCAAAGCCAAAGTACCACGGAAAGGAAAGCTTGCCTGTAGTAGTGTAAAGGGATTTTTCCCTGACACAGGTCAAACATCACTTCAGTAAATCAAATGTAAATGCTGATGTTCTGTTCTGATATCCAGTGGGTGCTGCAGCGGTGCCAGAGGAAGATGACGGTGTGGAGGTCCCGGGGTTCCCAGAGGTTACCGTTGATGTGGTGCAAGCTTGCCTCTCAGGATCCTGTCAGGCAGTGTCTGCCATGCTAGCACAGGACCAGCCACAGTCTTCAGGAGGCTCCAGAATAGGACAGAACTGGATAGCAGAAAGGTGGGTGCAAGTGCAACAGCAAGACCCTGTAATCTCTCGGGTGTTGTGGTTTTTCCAGGCAAAAAGGCCTCTGCGGCCTGCTGAACGACAACTTGAGGTCCCCAAAGTACTGAGGCTGTTGAGGGAGATGCCCCTCCTGCAGCTGCGATAAGGAGTTCTGTATCGGTGCATTTTGCAGTTGAAAAGACTCAATGGTCACAGATGTCCAGAAATGGTGCTCAGAATGTCAACCATGCACCCTTAGGAAAAGGCCTAGTATGTCGGCTGTTGGTTTGACTCCTGTTCCGGCCTCTTACCCTCTTGAATTGATCACCATGGACTTTTTGTCCCTTGAAGCAGCAGTTGGGGGCTTTTCAAAACATCATGGTCTTGATTGACCACTTCACCAATTTTATGTGGGCTGCAGCCACCCGAGATCAAACTGCTGCAACTACAGTGAGGGTGATGTGGCAGCAGGTCATACAGTATTTTGGCTGTCCATCCTGGTTTCACTCAGACCAGAGTCCAAATTTTGAGGCAGCAGTGGTGAAGCAGCTCTGTGATCTGTATGGCTGTAAAAATACCACTCCATACCACCCAGAGGGTAACGGCCTCACAGAACGTTTCAACCACACTCTACTGGGCATGCTAGGAACTCTGGTGGATGAGAAAAAACACAGGTGGGCCAACTACTTACTGGAAATGATGCATGCCTATAATAACTGTCCATAGCTCTACAGGGTATACACCATCCTACCTCACGTTTGGCCGGCATGTTGGATGTGATGTTGGGACGCCCGTGGAGGAGTGGGTGAGAAGACATCATGAGCACCTGCACTACGCCTACAAAAGAGCTGGTGAGTTGACTGTAGGGGCAGGGCAGCATCAAAAGAGGCCACATGACAACCAAGGTCTCCTTGGGCCTTTAATGGTGGGAGAAAGAGTGTTGGCCCGTAATGTTGGTCCTAAGGGACAAGGCATTTTAGCTAATTTCTGGCATAGTGTACCATATGTGGTGATTAAATAACCAAACTCTGACATTGCTGTTTATGTGGTCAAACCTGAAAAGGGGGGTGGGAAAGAAAGGGTGTTGCATACAAAGCTGCTTCGCCCTTGTCGTCTGACTTTACAGGCTCCTGTTGAAGTGGGGGCAGCAGATGAACCTGGACCAGCAAATCCTTGGGTGTTCCCACCGACCCGATAGCTACCATCTTGGACAAGTTGCACTTGTTAACACTGTCTGAGGAAAACTTGACCCCTGACACTGAAGAACCACAACAGTCACATCGCACCACCAAAGGCATCCCACCACAACGATATGCGGATGCTTTAGGTCAGACCAAGGATGGGCTGAGGAAAAATGAAGGGTGGCGTAAGAGGATGGACTTGGGTGTCTATGGTGGGTGTGTGCAATTATGGGGCCAGTGCATTAGGGGAGCTGTCACAGTGGGCAAGAGGAAGTGCCCAACCTGTAAAGATGGTTGCCCTATATAAACAGGAAGTTGAAGGTGCTGGCACTTTTTTGGGTTTCCTTTGTGCAGGTAAGGTTGGTGTCGAACAGGAGTTTTCTTTTGTTTGTCTAGGTGTGATGTGTGTAAGATACTTGGTGTGTGTTTGATTGACCTGTTTATGTCCTACAGACTTGCTGTGTAGACTGGTATTTTAGTTTATTATAATTTGACTAGTTTACGGTAGGTCTGTTCTATGCATGTAGTCGGTTAAGATGTGTTTATGAATTCAATAAAAGTAACTAACTTATACCTCTGATTTAAAACTGTATTTAATTGCCTGATTTTAACCTTGTCGATTGTGGGCCTCTGGCTGTAGTGAGGGGTTATCTGTTCATTGCAGGTTTATTGCATTTCTTTGTAGTGTTTTTAATGTGTTCACCTTATTGAATATATTTGTAGAGGGTTTTACATCTGAGGATGCAAGTTGTCTGACTGGATTTTCTAGATTTCTGTGTTTTCCAACTTTGCTGGTGTCTTTATCCTGTGTTGCCTCTTCATCGTAAAAAAAACACATCAATTTCTGATGGATAAAATGCTGTGAGTTCCCCTAAGCCAAAAAGACTAAAGTCTATGGTGGCTAAACTATGCTACATCTGTAGTGGTTTTCCACAGGTCTTATCCAAATGCACTCTCTGCAGGTACTGTAATATATTTTTATTCAAACATGTGACTAGTCAACTTGTTATAAAAAAGAACTGATATTAATTTCTAAGAAGTTCAAGATGTACTATCTCAGGCTTCACTCACCAAACTCTTGTAGAATCTTTCACTGAAGGAAGCATTTTTTTGAGCCCATGCCCTGAGTACTTCTCTAGATGAAAATCACCTGGAAATACAACCATCTGAATTGGTGTTTGTATTTGGTGCTCCTCTGATGAGTCAAACATGCAAAAGTGCTAAATGTGTCCAGAGGTTCCAGACAGTATTGGCTGCTAAATCACAGCTACAGCAATACTATCACAAAAAACAATATTTGTGGAACTCTATGAATTATTTCCCCTTTCACAAACATTGTCTGTTAGGGTTTGGACTTAGGAAAAATGTTCATGTTCTGCTGTTCATAACGTTGCATTATGAATGTTGTTCATAACGTAATACTATCACAAACGCCTTTAAACCTCAAATCATACACTGTGATAGTTTAAATCAAATATTAAAAAAAAAAAACATTTATCCCATAGAATTGAAATAGTCATATGAAAATAAATTATGTGGTAGTTTATCTGCTACTGTTGTGCGCAGAGGCAGTTTGACCGACAATTGCTGATTCCGCCCCTTGGATTGAGCCCACTCTATTGGTCATAGCCAGACTATACATTTTGATGTTCTAGTCTGGCTTGTCAGGTTAACATTCGACCCCCTATGGAGAGACAACCCATGATTGGTCAAAAGTAAGCTGTCTAGGTCAGCCTACCTAAGATCAAAACAGACTGATTTTTGTGATTTTTTAGATCCAATCTTGGCAACAGTAGAATAATGTCTGTCAATGGGTGATTTTTTGGATTGTGTCTGGCACCTGGTCCACACTTGTTGAGTCAACAAATTCCCAGTTCTGCTTCTGATCACAAGATGACACTAAAGAATGTTTAGAGTAGGACAAAGCCCTGGACAAATGGACTTGATTTTTTATGAAAAAAGTGAAGCAAAAGTCCACATTTGTAGCTACTAAGCCACTTCAGAAAACCGCTTGAATGTCTTTAAGATGCTGCTGTTTGCACTCTCATGAAAAGCTTGCAGGAAAGAAGGAATAGGTGACTACAATACAGACACGATGAAGCTTCAAATTATTCTTCCTGAGGGAAGTTAATATAACCCAACAGCAACCCCAATATGAGACAATGCTATTGTAAAAGACGCTGTATAAATAAAACTGAATTGAATTGAATATTTAACAGAGACAAAACAATCAATTGGGAAATTAAAGAATCCAATCATTTGAATATCTCTAAAAATAAATATCTTACTCATACATCATACTAATTCCTGATATAATGATAGCTGATTAGAACACCTTGTGGTAATGATTCCAACATTAGAACATCCATTATGTAAGACATGTGCAGTACAAACCTTCTCTTTCTTCAGTGTTTCTTACTAGCCTCCAGAGCCTCTTCTCCCTCCTCTTTCCTTGAAACATGAACATGTATAATAGTAAAACAGCAGAAGAACACAACTGTACAGTTACAGAGCAGAATATGCAGTTATTTGAATCCATTAAATCCTTTTCTCCAGAAATTCTATATTCATTTATTTGCTTGTTGTTTGTTTTTGACATTTTAGGCATTACATTCCCAGTACTTATCAGGTAAGTTATATGTAATGCATTCAAAATTCTATTCTTTACTGTTTATTAATATTTGTTACAAATTACTTACATGATCTCTACCCTATACTTTCTGAGTTGTGATCCAAAGAGTTACCAAATCTTCTACCTATGAATCTGTTTTCCTTACCTTTACTGTAAATTATAAGAGCCACAATTAATGGAATAATGACAAAAAGAGAAACGGCTACAATGACCGGTGTTTTCCCAGGCCGAGTAAATGTACCATCTGTAAAACATACACAAAATGAGACAAATACAACAGCTTAAATTAAGATTTGATTAAATGTAAAGACATCAGAACATGCTGTCAGTTTACTGTAGGTGTCAACACATCAAACTTATGCTGGTTATTCTGAAGGTCTCACCTCTGACAATGACTTGAATGAGGGCATCATCATAATACAATTCCATCTGGATCAAACATTTGTAGCTGTCCTCATCAGATACCTGGACCCTGCTGAGTTTTAGTGAAGCATTGCCCATCTTCAGGCCTTCTTTGAACAAGGATGTCCTGTTCCGGTAGGACTGGATCTGTTTGTCATTTTGGTCCTTGCCATCTTCATAAACGTGCACCCAGGATGCCTGTCCCTGGTGATTCAGCCTTAACCATTTCACAGTCATCCCCTCAGCATTCATGTTGGGCTTTAGGGAGCAGGGAAGAACCAGGTCTTCACCTGGCACAACATAGAGAGGCTTGTCTGGGCCCACTACCTGGAAAACCTCTGTCAAAACAAAGACAACAAAGGAATGTCCAGTGCACAATGCCATTGATAAGTCATTCATGCAAATCGTCAAAGTTATTTGATATATAAACAGATTTTACTTTGTAAAATAAAAAATCCTGAATTTGCTTCCTACTACATCATTACAGTCATTGCACCCATCCTGTGATTGGTGACTCATTTAGTTACTTAGTTACCAGCTCCACTCACTCTTATGTGCTGCTGTTTAAGTATACTTCTCTTTACTCATTTACCAGGGCTGTCCAGATAAGTGGAATATTGCAGGTAGTATATACTACAATACATTTAGTATAATCTTGTTTTTTTATTGTTGTTTTATTATTGTGACTATGTCACCCAACACTGTGAAGCCCTGACCTTTGGTGGGTTTCAGTTGTCCTGTAACCATTTTCATCTCTTACACACTTGAATTATCAGGTGCTTATTTTGTTTTGTTTGTTTCATGCTAGTTTTTGAGTTCTGCTCAGCAAAGGTGTTCCTTACCTGAGCTGTGTATGGTAGTGCAGTGGAGAAGCAGAATCACACACACACACACCAGGGGCCTGGATGCAGAGTGACACACACACCCCATCACTGGGGACACAGGACACACCATCCACTCCTGGTCAGAATGATGTGATGTTTTAACAACATGTATACATAATTTAGGGGCAGATGCTATTTGTACACAGGTGGATACAGCATGGAGTAACAGAAACAAGCACCCCTGTGTCTGTGGTAGACAATGCTATTTACACCCAAGCATACTTATGTGTATGGAAACAGCATCAGAGTCTTGATCCAAAGTGGAAAGTAGGGGTGCTTGCTTCCTTATGAGGCCAAGCTGAGTCTGCTACTGAGGTTGAGGTTGTAGCCTAATGCAGTTTTCATGTCCAAAGCACTGTATTCCTATATAAGAAGTGCAAAGTACTCCTCTCTGAGTATGAGGCTCTGAAAGACAATTATGCCTCTCCTACAGAGTTCTGCTTCTCTACAAATCATTTACACAATCCCAATAACTTTCTGATCTCCTCACAGTGCCCTGTGGTCCTCTCACACCAGATTATGACACAGCTTCCATGTTGGTGCCCCCCTGTGGAACAAGCTATCAGCTATCCCTCTGTTATGGCCCTTTCTTTGGGCCTGTGCAAAACACACACCTTAAAACACACCTTTTCAGCAAGGTCTTTGGTCTCTAAACCCCTTCCTCCACTTTCAAAGGAATCAGATTCATACAGAGATATGGAAATTTCATCCACTGATATTAGTAGGTCTATGACATGGACACACATTTATTTGTGCCAAAGGATTAAACTGACATTTTCATATTGTGTTTTTTTATTTTGAGTATTTCACTTATTACCTGTAAAGTTAACTATAACTTTACAATATGAAAAAAACTTAACTATTAAAACTGTACTGAAAATAAATACCTATATAAATAAACAAACATAACATATTCCTTTGAGTAGATGCTGGATTTGAAGCACACTAAGTGCACTCTCCATATCCGCTAAGCTAACATCAACTTGAAGGTTATTGGAGAGGTTAGCAATTTGGTTTCGTTTTTGTAGGTTCTTGAAAAAAAACAGATTCAATCGTTTCTGTCAAATGATGCAAACTAAATAGTGTATGCATTCACTGAATGAAGATTATCAAATAAAACACCTGATTTCTCTACTGCAAATATTGCGTAGCCTATTCCACAGATAGGAATATGTTTTTAGTGCATGCACAAATGCGTTTTTTACTTTGGGTGTAAATAGCCTTTTATTAACTTCACCAGAGGGAAAAATAGACATTCCATAATCCTGTGTAGTGTAAACATTAGATTGTATGAAATTCCGCTTGTGTATGGCCTGACTCTCATTTAAAGTGAGTGAGTGAGTAAGTGAAAGAGAGAGAGAGCAGAACTTGCTACAATTGACTTTTGGACACTACCATTTGCCCTATCTATTTTATAAGGATGGCCACACCCTGTCTGGTGGTTATGAGCAATGAATCAAACACAGTTAGCATACTTTCTCAAGGCTCTGTGGATAGAAGTTGGTTGTCTGAATTTCTTTGTGTGAATTCTTTTATTCATAAGGCAAGCCTGTACTCATGGTTTGCTTGTTTGATTGTGGTCTAGTAACTGTTTTCCATCTCAATCATGTTGTTTGTATGTAAACAAGGTCATCTTGCAGCAGGTGTATGAATGTTCTACATGCACAGATAAGCTGGCTGGCAACAGATTTACATCTCAGTCTTGTTCTTTGGACTTGCACTTCATCTCCTCCTTTTATTATGAGCAGAGAACACGCTGATCTGGAGTCAGTCTCTCTCTCCTCTGGTGTAACTCCATAAACTCCCACAGACACACTGCACTGACCTCAGCACAGTATAGGCTACCTGTACAGCCCTGCTTTAACTATGAAACAGGCTTAACCATAAGGGTCACTCTCACAGGTGAAAACTTATCTTCTACGTCTGTTTTCTTACCTGCTACTAAGACTCTGCACATCATGAGACACAAAGGGAAGACGTGTTACTCTCAGACATCATGAATGTGATCAGAAAGATCAGAGAGACGAGGAGAGACGTGTTTCACTGTGGTGTCAAATGATGTGAGACAGACAGCAAATCAGCACAGGGACATTCAGCCCTTTGGGTCAAAAAGCACTAAAACTGACTACATGTAATGAAACTCTTCATATTGCAGCCTTGTCTTTTTCCAGACAGACCATAGGGCACTTCTGTACTCTACTAGAAAATCACACCTTCTACACAATCTTTTAACCCTCCTGTTGTGTTTGTTTCATGGTTACAACTTTGGTGTTCCGGTCAGAAATGATTGATATACTACATATATTATCAATGATTATCAAGACATTTTGTGACAGATCTCTGTATCAACTTATGCTCTCTTGAATATTACAAATGTTAAACTCTAGTGTCTATCTAGTGTACTATCTCTCTTTAGTGTACTAATTATGGTCTATAGGCCTCACTGAATGAAGCCTATGGAATTCAGTGAGGGAGAGATTTTACTAGAAATAGGTTTTTGGTGGACTGGTGGACTCTGACTAGAGGCAAAAATAGGGTGTGAGAGGTGTGTTTATATGTGTAAGTGAACACAAACACACTTACACTGTCCATCTGATCAGCAGGTAAGACTGTATGTGCCTGAAAGCAATTTTTGTACATTGACATTGACATGAATTTTCTTATAGTCCAGTCATGTTTGACCGGAACACAACAGAGGGTTAACTTACTTCCACAAAATCATCCATGAGTTTGTTTTGCTCGTTCTCCATATTAATTGGTTTTTGGCTACAGAACAAGTTAAGTCACTTACCTGAAGATTGTTTTAACCACCTGTAGCATACTGCTATAACGTGTAATCATTGTTTCAGAGTGAACTTTACTTTGGTCAAACAGCACTAACCCATGGATTCCTCTCCCTGACTAGATGTAAGGAAATAGATCTATAGAAAGGGAGAGCTGCAGGGAAATGGGGCTGAGTGTGTGTGTGCTTCCAGTAGGCCGTTGGCTTTGCACGCGCTCTACTACAGCTAATGGGTTTAGGACACTAGTAATCATAGAGCATTGTTCTTCACAGACCCTAGAGGATGTGGATGTGCAATCAGACACTAACACGTCTTCTGCATATTTCATTAACATTTTTTTATCTTCAAAATCACCACATTGTGTTTTTTTTACCTTTCACAATATGAAAATCATTGCCACAATATTAATTTCTATTTAAATTTGAAACAAGTAAATGCACTCACCTGAGGATCGTTTTATTCGCCTACAGCATATTACTGTAATGGCTGATTGCTGTTTCTGAGTGAACTTTGTCCTCCTGTGACAAACAGTTATAAAAGGTTTACAGCTTAGATAACACTGTACTCAAAAGCATTAAAGTTTGTCCTTTAACTTCAGATGTAGTTCTTAAAGAAACAGTAAGATGGCATAGCTTTGGGTCTTTTCTGCATAAGAGAAGGGGGTTCATTTATTAACACTGAATCTCATCCATCAGTCTGGAGTTGTTCTTAAAGAAACAGTAACATGGCACAGGTGCTGTCAGTGACTGGGACTGAGCTGAACTGCAGCATATTCTGTGTTCAGCATACAATCATTGACTAGGGGGATAATTCACTCAATAGAACTACAGAGTCATAAAAACAGTGTTGTCAGTGTTGTATTACTATGGAAAAATAACACACCACATACTGACCTATCAATGTAGGTGTTTGGGCACTGTTTGGGTGCACACACACACACACACATACACACACCCTCACTGCAGCAGATCTGAGATGTCTGCAGTTAACACAGAGTTAAACACTCATAGCTTTGCCCCTCAGAAATGATTCCGACTTTGTATTAGTATAATGTTCTTTATATAGGCCTACAGCAATGATCCTTATAATGTTTTCTGTATGTAGTAGTGGTATCAGTAGTATAATGTAATGCTAGCACCTAATCTCTTCCCTGACTCTTATCATGAGCACAGAACACAATAGCGGCATACACTGATACCAGAGAGAGACTATACGAGTCTCCATGCTGATCTGGAGTCAGTCTTTCTCCACTGGTGTGACCATATATACTCCCACAGACACACAGCACTGATCTCAGCACAGTATGTGCTCCCTGAACAGCCCAGCTTTAGTCTTCCCCACTCTCACAAGAGAAACCTCAAGCCCTGTTTCTACTTCTGTGTTCTCTGATTCAGTATCAGCAATCTCTGAAGCTACACACACACACACACACACACACACACACAGATGTGTATGATCACCTGTACTTCCCCCTGTGTGTGTGCGTGTGTGTGTGTGTGTGTGTGTCTGTCCCTAACTACTGCTATTCTTTCTATGGAGCTTGATTCTTAATCCTCTTTTGGAAGTGTGTGTGTGTGTGTGTTCCTAACTACTGCTATTCTTTTTATGGAGCCTGATTCTTAATCCTGTTTTGGAAGTGTGTGTGTGTGTGTGTGTGTGTGTGTGTGTGTGTTCCTAACTACTGCTATTCTTTTTATGGAGCCTGATTCTTAATCCTGTTTTGGAAATGTGTGTGTGTGTGTGTGTGTTCCTAACTACTGCTATTCTTTTTATGGAGCCTGATTCTTAATCCTCTTTTGGAAGTGTGTGTGTTTGTGTGTGTGTGTGTGTGTGTGTGTGTGTGTGTGTTTGTATGCATGTGTCTGTTCCTAACTACTGCTATTCTTTCTATGGAGCCTGATTCTTCCTCTTTTGGAAGTCACTTAGGATTTAAGTGTCCACTAAATGTATAAATGTGATGTCATATATTGGTGTTATTTGTGTAATAAATAACTTGCTTGTAATGGACAGTGTGCGGGAGCATACATTTCTTCCAAAGCTATGGACCGCTCGTTACCTCATACGCACCTGTTCACAAGAGGTGTGTAAAAGCTCATCTTTTCATATTTAAATATAAAACAGGTAAATGCACTTACCTGAAAGTTAGTTTTAGTTTAGTTTAGAAAGATAGTTTTACAGCTTTGATATCACTGTATCCAACAGCGTCTGTCTGTAAAGAAACAGAAACATGACATAGATTTGACGTCAGACGTGCATGGTTTTCCAGGAAAAGGCTTTCATTTTTAATCGACCCGGCTCTCCCCTGCAACATTGTATTAGCCTGTGTAGACCTTCTGTTCATAAAATAAAATTCAAACATGACGGTCTGACTGGAGTGACAACTGACTGAACCAACGAGATGCTAACTAACATCACTGTGTAGATAACAACTGTCTTAAACTGGTACGGATCAGGATTGCTGCTGAAATAGGCTGAATGCCCGTGGGAGGCTACCTTAGTCCTACATACAATATTATTTTATGAAACCAGGTCAAGGCTAAATTCACCCCCCGCCACAATCCTTTCTCCAAATTAATAGATGAGGCGAGGCCTTCCTGCCCAACGCCCTTTTAGGCTATTTTGTTGTCTCATGCGAATAACAGCCCAGTGTTTTCCTTTTCGGCGTAATCAGAAAACATTTCTTGTCTTTCCATTATGCCTACACCACACATCGCCACAAAACACTCCGAAATCAAAATGATTAACGTAACATGGCAATAAACGTCTCTCAAAAGCTACAAGGTACGTCTCCTCTGCTCAGTACTTTAGTTTTCATGTGGGTGGTCAGGTCAGGTGATTTACCCAGGTAATGTACAAGACAAGACTAGCCGATGCAGCCGATGCGCATTGCTAAAGGGCATTCCGGTTACAGTCACGGCCCCCTCCGGTGAAAATTGAGTTTTTTGCATTCTTAGCATGTTTCTAAAGTGTCAAAAAAAAGTATTTTTAATTTGAAACCATATTTTCAACTGTACATTCATTAAAAAAATCGGCACATACTTGCGTCACTATAGTACACATTAGCTTTAAACCAATCCCTGTGCTTGCAATTGTGACGCCTCTAGGTTGTACTTGCAGGTCGCGGGAGTGGTTAAGTAGGTTTCTGACCAATCATTGTACTCGCGGGTAGTACTCAGGTGTGACATTTGCGTGACACCTCAACAGCAAATCATTTGCATGTTACTGCGAGGAGTGCTAGGCTTGGTTTGCCGAAATGTCACCGAAACGTGAGAATAGATGCTCTGTGCTTGGCTGTCAAAGCTCAGTCATATTCAGGCGTAAGCCTACATACACTTCCGAGGCAAACAGAGAGACGACAGAAATGGATTCAGTTCATATGGAAGGGAATGCCACCATCAAAAATCCTGGCGACCTAGAGTCTGCAGACTGCACTTCCCGGATAGCTGCTTTTCAGATTTATTTAGATGGCAGATGGGTTATAGCAGCAAATTGCTTCTGAATTCCGATGCCATTTCATCAGTTTATCCGGAGGACATAGCAACTTCAAGGGGACATGTTGAGCAATCGGTAAATTCATTCTCCATGCTTTTTGTGCTTTATCCACTCTGTTGTGCTAAATAAAGTTTGCCATGATTAGCCAGCAACTCTAGTATGTGCATTCACGACAAGTCTATTTTTTAGCCTACGACTGAAGTGTCGTGAAATGCCTATAGCAGTGGAAGACCTGATATCACTAGATTAGCTTGCACTTTTTCCATCCAGACTTCAGCCTTCAACTCGCCCATTCAACTTCTCTCTCTCCCCGTCCCCTAGACAGCAGTTGTGGACCCCAAAACTCATGTGGGGTGTCAAGGTGAGTCGTCAGCCACGACTCAGGAAACGGTGGGAATTCAGTCGTCAAACTCTACTTTGACACACAAGCGAAGTCAAGGTTTGTTTTTCTTTGATAAATAGGGCTGTCGTGTAGCCTATGTTCTCCTGATACCTTTACTGCCAGCTTTTTGAGCGAGGTAGAAGTGATGTTGACAGACAGCCAGCATTTTGTGAACATTTCACAAGGCCTGACTCGCACACTGCTAGCCAGCCAGTGGTGATCACAATACCACAACAGGTTATCCGGGCTATGCTAAGAAATGAATTAGCTCTGATGATCCTGCGCGTTTTCTTTGCAGCTCCGCAGAAAGTAGCTTACAAAAAAGTCAATGAACTTTCTTCAGCCATTATGCACATTTGAAAAACGTTTGCTCTGCATGGAAGTTCTCACAAAGCAACTTAGTCAGGATATGTTTCATAAGTGGCAAGTTCGAAAAAACAAGCCAAAAACCAAGCATAATAATAATAATAATAATACTAATAAAAAAAAATACCGAACTGTAAAACCTTGTTGCATAAACTAATTTACATGGTACGCCTCAAACAGTATCTCCTATTCTTCCATACGTAGGCAACTTTTTATTATTTATAATTCATTCAATGATTACTAAGTAATTCCCAGAGTGCACACCACTGTAGATCAGCTTCTCAGTAATGGTGAGCATACAATACCAGAATTCATTGCTGCATTAAAACAATCATTATCCACAAGTATCAGGGCCTAGAAATGAAGTTAAAATTTGAGTTTGTGTTTTTTATGCTATATTTAATGGGCCTCTATGTTTTGCTACTTAGATGTGAAAGTGTCTAGGGCTGTGGGTAGCCCCCCTCCTCTGTTTAAGGTTGGCTGTTCCAGAGGTGCGAAGATGGCTTCTTTTACCCCCCTCTCAAACCATCTATCATCTTTGTCTAAACTACGTACTTCTGTGTCTTACGTACTTCTGTGTCCAATATCCTTTTGTCACCCCTAGTGAGGTGAGTGTTGCCATATTGAAGCCTCTACTGCTTCAACCATGAGTCAGTGTGTGATTGATTTGCCCATTGTGTCTGATGAGATCAATCCATAGTTGTGATGGTTGTTAGTTAGGATTTAGTATTTGTGAGAGTTATTGGTTTGTTTTCTTGTAGTGAACGTTATTATGTTCAGTTTTTGTGGAGTGATTGGTAATTTATGTCACATTGTTTCTCAATGAAGTGACGATAAGCAATGTAATTCATTGCTAGTGTTGATTATTATATCTAACAGTGAAACTGTAAGAAAAAAATGATATGATCAGAAACTGAGGGTGGTACAGTATATTTTTGCTGAGTTCTCAATCACAAATGTATTTGTTCCTCCCGATAGAACAGGAAAACATAAATTCATTTTAGGATTAGGATGGAAAATAAGTTGAGGTTGACAAAGACAGGATGATGTGTGTGAGTGAGTGTCTATGTGTAAATACATGTAAAAAAATATGGATACAAATAAGATTTTTGAAGGCTTAAATGTGGCTGAACCAAAAGCTCATGATTTTTACATCTGAGGGGCTGCTATAGTTAAGGAGGTCATCTACACCAAGTATTTTGATTTGGACACACATATTGTATCTTCTGATTGGTGTGGGCACACCTGATAATTGTTATAGATTTCTATGCAAACATACAGCTGTTGAATTGACATAGAGAATAACTCTGTTACACTGACATTGTCCCAGGTATTCAGGTCAAGCCATTTACCCGTGTCTTTGGGTGCAACATCGACATGGCAGCTTACTTTGGATCAAAACTTCTAACCCTGTAAGGGACTCCCCCACTGAAGAGAAAACGTTTGGAGGCATTCTCAGTTAAAAAGATGTAATTAGGACTTATTTGGACACTATTAGGCACTTGTAGTTCGGGTTTTTTTTTTTCTATGAATAGTCCATCTGTACTAAATATTATTGAAGGAGAGTAACTGTTCCTGTTGTACTACTGCCTTATAAGCCCCATACTAACGAAAGCATTTTAAGATCATAATTTATGTACAAGAACTAACTTACTAACTATGAATAAACAGTAATTATGAGTTTATATTGGAGAAATTCTTAGTTAATGGTCTATTATGGGTAGAATAAGGTAATGCAGAATAAGGTATTAATAAGTGACTTGTAGTATGTTACTAATTTGCATGTTAATTAGGTGCTAATTAATGGTGAACATGTGTACCACATTGTTACCACATTATCATAGTAAAAGAGTATCACAGTATCATAGTGTAACAGTATCATAATGTAGGTGTTTGGGGCAGCTCACACTCACACTCACTCATAGTAGCCTCATAGGTTTCCATCCAACTTGTTCATGCACATTTATCTTATCACATATATATTACTTATCGCCTAAGGTAAACTGAACATATACATAGTGTGTACATTCAAACTTTATACACATTTAGAAAATAAAATACTTACTGTATGTTTGAGAGTCTCTCTTGGTTATTTACTGGAATCCATTTCCTTGAAGTGCTGCAGGTCCCTACTGAGAACTGGTTGGACATGTTCAGTTATGAAAAGGTTCAGGTGTGGTGACATAAGCATCTTACACTGAAATG
The DNA here is from genome assembly GCA_027481765.1 of Tenualosa thibaudeaui. NCBI lineage: Eukaryota > Metazoa > Chordata > Actinopteri > Clupeiformes > Clupeidae > Tenualosa > Tenualosa thibaudeaui. The sequence continues at coordinate 938,158 of JAIFZK010000072.1, forward strand.
AAAGTTTAACTCTTTCATTCCCACGCCACTATTTCCTACTTTATAATGCATAAAATAAATGCAGATAAATAAGAGGATGTAATTGAAACCTAAATCTCTATACCAAGCCTATATGATTCTACTGTAATACTCAGTAGGCTGTAATGCATGTGCTCATTGTTTTGAACTTGAGTCTCTCCAAGTTTGAAACTGTCTCTCCAAGATTGAAACTGTTGATAAGTGATGTAGCTCCAGAATCTTTGCCTATTATATAAGTGGTGTCTCCCCAAACACACACACACACACACTGATGGGTGGCCAACAGACAGTGGCAGATCAAAGAGATAGGACATGTTGGCAGACAGATGCACCCTTATAACCCACTCAGACAGAGAGAGGGTTTGTTGGTATCCCAGTTGCAATCACAGTACCTCACAGAGAGGATTTGTGTGTGTCACAGATACCCCCTCATAACTATAAATACCCCAGTAGGCATCTGCTTGTTTTTAATGCCACAGACATACATATTTTTACAGTCCAGTAGGTTTGTGCATGTTTAGTAGTATAATTTACTCTTTTGAGCCTGTGAGGGAAATTCAGTCTCTGCATTTAGCAGTAAGGTGCCTTGCTGAAGGGCACCTCAGCTGTAGACATGGGCAAGAAAGAGCCACCAGTCACTTCGCAGCCTTGACTTGACCTTGACCAATCACTTTGCGGTCCACTTTTCCACTGTTCAAGCCTAATTTATGTAATTTGCCCCTGATGTTAGTTCCAGTCTAATCTGTCCCTGATGGTAGTTCCAGTCTAATCTGCCCCTGATGGTAGCTCCAGTCTAATCTGTCCCTGATGGTAGTTCCAGTCTAATCTGTCCCTGATGTTAGTTCCAGTCTAATCTGCCCCTGATGGTAGTTTCAGTCTAATCTGCCTCTGATGGTAGATCCATTCTAATTTGCCCCTGATGACTCTTCTGGACATGGCATTACCTCCCATTGACATCAACACTCCTCCCTTTCCTCTTGATGCTTTTATAGACCACAGCTATATGAGCCCCATTATCCCCACTCCACTCAGCCTCCCAGTAGCAGCGTCCAGAGAGACCCTCTCTACACAACACCTGAGCCCAGTAGTCAAATCTCTCTGGGTGCTCAGCATGCGGCTGCTCCCCACACACAAGTGTCACTTTTCTGTTCCCCTCAGAGACAGACAGACGTGTGTGTGCTGTATTTGGGTCCAGTGTGAGTTTACAGGAATCTACAGACAAGAGAGGAAAGAGATACTGCTCACACACACACACTCACTGATATATTTTGAGATTCACTCACCTGTTTTGCTGGAATCCATTTCCTCAGTACTCATCATACACTCCCTGTACAGAACTGGCTGGACTTGTTCAGTCACAAACAGGCTCAGAGGTGGTGAGATGTGGTCAAAGCCAAAGAAAGGCATGTGTGTGATCTGCATCGGTAGGTGTTGTCTCTGGAACACATCCATGCTTGATAAGATCTAGGACACATTTCTTCAGGTGATTGCTCATGTTTACCATGCTTTTGAATCCTTTTTGACCATGTCTACGGGGTGAATGAAGTACATAAAGTGTTCTTGCATATATATATATATATAAATCAGCGCCTTTAGGGGACACTCCAGAGCAGCCTTGCCTGGTACTGCTTTGAACTGTTTCTGCTTTAACCAGATAGACCCAAACCTGCACCTGATGGTAGTCTAATCTGCACCTAATGGTCTAATCTGCACCTGGTGGTAGTCTAATCTGCACCTGATGGTAGTTCCAGGCTAATCTGCACCTGGTGGTTGTTCCACTATAATCTGCACCTAATTGTATTTCCAGTCTAATTTGCACCTGATGATAGACAAATTTAATCTGCCCGATGGTAGTTCCCGTCATCACTGGTCACTGCTGACTGGATCTGGGCTGTGAAACATGAGACCAAGAAAAGACCTCAGTCACCTGCAGCACCAAGACTTTACAGGCAGAGAATAACAAGAGAGAAGTTGAATTTATTTGTGTGTGGTGATGTGTGTGGTGATTGCAAATAGACTAGTAATATTGCATACTGCAATATTAGTTCATTCATTCATTTGTGCAAAAAGGCAAAAGAAATCAAACCATGATCTATTAACTTGTGATCAACATTATATATGCTTTGATTCATATCAAATGTACACAGGGGTCCCACTCTTTATCCAGCATCATATTTATGGATGTTTCAAGGACGTTACCAGGCCTTATTTCCCACGATCTCAAGAACTCAACATAAAACATTTTGAGACACAGGTCAGTGTGGCCATTAGTCTTTGATCGGCAGCCCTCTGGAAGTCTGCCTGCGATTAGTGCTATTTTTTATTTTTGTATTTTGAGAACCGACAAGCAAAAAGTCAGCAGACCCTCTGTGGCTTGTTATAAGGGAATTGTCACTATTACAAAGTGTATGCAGTAGAAATTCAGGAATAGGACAAGGTCAGGTGGGGTCACTTCTCTCTCTCTCTCTCTCTCTCTCTCTCTCTCTCTGCTACATATGGGGCCAGAAGTGGGATGGCCGTCGTTAGGTCACCGGTATGCCAAATATGTGAGCTGTACAAGGGACTTTGAGGATAGATTGACCCCGGTGTGAGAGACCCATGGGATGTACACTCTGCCTGCCGTACCAATGACACTGGCTGGCGTTGCAGTCAAGCTGTGTGTTTAACACTCTAGATTCAGTGATTATTTAAAAAGTAAAGGGGCTTCAGTGGTTTCTCACTTTCTACACTGGTGTGTGTGTGAGAGTACACTGGTGTGTGTGTGTGTGTGTGTGCGTGTGTGAGAGAGAGAGAGTACACTGGTGTGTGTGTATGTGTGAGAGAGAGAGTACACTGGTGTGTGTGTGTGAGTACACTGGTGTGTATTTGTGTGTGTGTGAAAGAGAGTACACTGGTGTGTGTGTGTGTGTGTGAGAGAGAGAGAGAGAGAGAGAGAGTACACTGGTGTGTGTGTGTGTGTGAGAGTACACTGGTGTGTATATGTGTGTGTGTAAAAAGAGAGTACACTGGTGTGTGTGAATGTGTGAAAATGTGAGAGAGAGAGATGAGATGAGAGTACACTGTGTGTGTGTGTGTGTGTGTGTGTGACACCACTAAAGAACATGTGTGCACAAAACCTAGAAACCAAATACACTGGTGTGTGTGTGTGAGAGAGAGTATACTGTTGTGTGTGTGAGAGAGAGTACACTGGTGTGTGTGTGAGAGAGAGAGTATACTGTGTGTGTGTGTGTGTGTGAGAGTACACTGGTGAGTGTGTGCGTGTGAGAGAGAGTATGCTGTTGTGTGTGAGTATACTGGTGTGTGTGTGTGAGAGAGAGTATACTGTTGTGTGTGATAGAGTATACTGGTGTGTGTGTGAGAGACAGTGTACTGGTGTGTGTGTGAGAGAGTACACTGGTGTGTGAGTATACTGGTGTGTGTGTGTGAGAGTATACTGTTGTGTGTGAGAATATACTGGTGTGTGTGAGGGAGTATACTGGTGTGTGTGTCAGCACACACCCAGTTTTACACTGACATGCATATGGGTGATTGGGTGACTAATTGTCTGTCAGGATGACTAGCGGTCAAAGTGTCAAAGAGTTAAAATCAAAATCTATCATTACAACGATGAGGTGAACAAAACCAGCATATTAAACCCACTCATTCAGTGTGTGAATTCAAAACCAGCATATTAAACCCACTCATACAGTGTGTGAAGTCAAAACCAGCATATTAAACTCACTCATACAGTGTGTGAAGTCAAAACGAGCCAAGCTGGCCACACAGACCAGACGTGTGACACAGCCTAACACATTAATTAAAAAAATACGTGGGATTAATTTTTCTTTGTGTTAAGGTCCATTTATTCCCAATTTTCATCCGTCTGTTTGTCTTTCCTTCCGTCCGTCCTATCTGTGAATACTCCTCCTACCTCTGTCCATCTTTTGTGTTTTATTCTTTTGTCTTTTGGTGTGTGCAATAATGCAATATTTCCACTAGATGGTAGTGCTGAGCAACAATAAACCAGCATTTATGAAGCATTTATAATGAATGAAGGAATGAATGATGCTTTATTAATCCTTTAATGAAGGAAATGACATTGTTACAGTAGCTTCAGTACTTCAACACACACAATGCTACACACCCACACCCTAATTTTCTCATTCTTTCTCCATGGACAGCATGTCATGACCTAAAAACATGGGTCAAATTAAATAGAAGTGAACTTCAAACTGAACTGTGTCGACCATTTGGGATGGTAAATATCAGTGGTTTTGCTCCGTTTTTGTCTGATTGTAAGCTCCCGTGCAAAAAAAGAAAACAGACAAAATGATGGGACAGGATGGAAGAAACACTCCACCCATCTCTGTTTCTTCTTTTTATGTGGAGTATAAATGGGCCTGTAGCCACATAAGGAAAGACGGTCTCTAAAGATCATCTTGAACCAGGACTGAAATGGCACAACAACTGTATTTGATTCTGCAGACCAGACCTACTTCTTATTCTACATATAGTATCATCAAAGCTTTGATGTCGGCCTATAAACACAATACAATTGTAAGTATTTTCATAGCATAGTATAGTATAGTATAGTATAGTATAGTATAGTATAGTATAGTATCACACAGGTATATGAACAAGAGTGTGTGACTCTGGTGTTCCTGCACAGGGACACTGAGGAGTCTCAATGAACCCCAAACCCTGAATATGGAGTGTAATGTGTGCAGGTGGGTGTGTTAGGGAGACACTGTAGAAGGGCCAATCCCTGGACAGAGGGGCTCAGTGTCCAGGTAGCAGCGTCCACACAGACAGACCCTCTCTAGCCAACACCTGAAGGGGCAGAGGAGAGGATGAGGTGTCAAACTCCTTCATGAAGCCACTGTCATCCAGATAGAGGAACACAGAGAGAGGGAAAGGAGGAGGAGGAGAAACTCCTTTATTCAACTGTAGTGATGATATACTACACTAATGTCATCAGTTTACTCCCTCAGACACAAGACTCACATCCTCCCCCCATCTCATAGAGAACAACCTTACTGATGGACCAGAGAGAGAGAGAGAGAGAGACTAAAGGGCCAAGATTGAGAAAAGAAAGGGAGGAAATAGAGAAAGGTAGATAGCAGGATAAGAAGAGGGAAAGACAGCAGGAGGGGGAGGAGGAGAAAAAGTCCAAAAAGAAACAAAGTGAAGAAGAGATGAGCAGAGATAAAAGGAGAGAGAGAGAGAGAAGTAAAATATAGATGGAGTGGGAGGAGAAAAGAGGGAGGAAAGTGATGAGTGGAAAAAGAGGGAGGAGAAAAAGAAAACAGAGGGAAGGCAAATTGAGGGAGAGGAGGAATACAACAGGAGGAATAACAGAAACAGAGGAGGAGAGAACGAGCAGTGGAGGAGGAGAGAGTGAGAAGGAGGAAAGAGGGAGGAAGAACAACAAGAAGAAACAACAAAAGAAAGAGTAAAAAGAAAAAAACAGAGGGAGAAAGAAGAAGAGAGAAAGGAGGAGAGAGAGAGAGAGAAAGAGAGAGAGAGAGGAAGGGGAGGAGTAAGAGAAGAGTCAGAAAGAGAGAGGAGGAGAAGGGGACAGAAACAGGGGGAGGAAAAGGAGAGGGAGAAGGAGTAGAGAAATAAAGAGAGCAGAGGAAGAAAGAAAGAGAAAGGGGGATAGAGAGGAGAAACAGGAGGATGGGACAAGAAGAAAGAAGGGATGAAAGGGGTTGATAGAGAGATAAAGTCACACATACAAATAAAAACTGTATGAGCAGGTGACAGGTGGACGTACCTGCTGGAGGAGGAGGTCATGTGATCTGACACAGGGACACTGAGGAGCCAGAATAAACCCAAAACCCTGGATAGAGGGGCTCAGTGAATGTGGAGTGGAACGTGTGCAGGTGTGTGAGTGTGTCAGAGGAGACGCTGTAGAAGGACAGAGTGCCGGCCGGCCAGTCCAGGTAAACTCCTACTCTTCTGGAGCCGGAGGAGGGGGCAGGTATGGCAGTGAGTTTATTTTTGTGTTTGACAGAGTAACTGAGAGGAGAGCAGGACAGACTCCAGGACTTGTCATTACCGCCCATTATGACATCATCACTCCCCCCTTTCCTCTTGATGCTTTTATAGGCCACAGCTATATGAGCCCCACCCCCACTCCACTCAGCCTCCCAGTAGCAGCGTCCAGACAGACCCTCTCTACACAACACCTGATAGCAGAAGTCAAATCTCTCTGGGTGGTCAGGATACGACTGCTCCTCTCTCACATGTGTCACCTTTCTGTTCCCCTCAGAGAGAGAGAGATATCTGCTGGCTGTGTTTGGGTCCAGTGTGAGTTTACAGGCATCTGCAGACAAGAGGAGAGGAGAGAAACATCCTCATCAGAATATGGGGAGGGACAGCTGCTGCACACACACACACACACACACACACACACACACACACACACACCAGCATTGCCCACACACACACACATCAGCATTGCCCACACACACACACACACACCAGCATTGCTCACACACACACTCACCAGCATTGCTGACACACACACACACACACAAACAAACACACACACACACACACACACACACACACACACACACACACACACACCAGCATCGGCACACACATGAACACACACACACAAGCAGCGCCACACACACACGACAGCACTAAAAAAGCGGTGCACAAACACACACACACCAGCATAACCCCCACCACACACACACACACACATCCATGGCAGCACAAGAAAAGTGGTGCACAAACACACACACACACACACACACAATGCAGCAGAAAAAACACACAAACACACATGGCAGCACAAAAAAAATCGTTGCACAAACACACACACACAGCAGC
>JAIFZK010000072.1:950000-965082 GCA_027481765.1 Tenualosa thibaudeaui
TGCTCCCACACACAAAAACACCAACTGCACAACTCCCCACCCCACACACACATATGTGCACACATACACACACACAAACATGCCAGCAATGCTCACACAGAGACACACACACAAACACGCACACACATGCCAGCAGCATGCACACACACACACACACAAACACACATGCCAGCATTGCCCACACCCACATCCACACTCACACACACACCAGCAGTGCCCACAAAACACACACACACACACGTGCCCCTACACACACAAACACCAGCAACACACCCACACATACTCACACGCCAGCAGCACCCACACATACACACCAGCAGCACCCACATGCCAGCGATGCTCACACACACACACACACATGCCAGCAGTGCACACACACACACACACACCAGCAGCACCCCCAATCACACATGCCAGCAGAGCCCACACACTGAGGACACACACACACGCAACTAGTGGCCACACACACACAAACACACACAAACATATGTACACACACACTCGCACACACACATTCACACCTATATACAGCACCAGCAGTGCCCATTGTAGGTACACAGTGAGATGTTGTCAGTATTTTGGATATATGCAGGAATCCTACAGTTGAATTTACTACCTTTTACTACCTTTTCTCCAACCTCCACAATACACTCCAGTACTCTTCTGTACTGTACAGTGATTTCCTCCACTAGGCCTTTGGTAGAACAGAGCACATCTAGTCTGCTTCACCTGTAGCCTTGACCACTGCAGGAATCTCTCTGTGCAGGTGAGCATATGGTGGATTACGCTTTCATTTCTTCATGCACTTTGAACATCAACTGTGTCTCCCTGGACGGGATTTGGAGAGAGCACACCTTTGGGAGCACACTGGCCCATCCATTTACAGCCAATGATCGATAGCCAAGATGAAACTGATCACACTCACAGGGGCACCCTGTCTTAATTCGTACATACACACACACACACACACACACACTCACACACACTCAGTGAAACATCTTAGTGAAACATCTTGTTGGCTGGGCTTTCCCTTGGAGAAGACTTCAAGCGCCAAACCAAGATGGCTGCATTGCTCATTATAATGAAGTAAACAGAGGAGTGTAGCAGGAGTGGGAATAGCCAGTGATTGGCTCACATTGGTTTGTCTACCAGTCCTCATGGAGAAGCTGTGGGGAGAAGACCAGGTCCCCTTAGGGGGAAAAAGCTCTTTTTGGGCAGAAGTCCTTTTAGGACCATGTGAGGAACTGGGCCAAGAGAGCTAATATGGAGCCTTGGAGTTGGGATGAGTAAAACAAGGAGATCATTTGGGCATCCCTGAGATAAGAAACTGTGTCTGTGTTACTTAGCCTGCATCATAGCTAAAGACTCACTGGTCTGCTGTGTGCTGCTGTATCAGTGGAGGCCCAAGTTCTCCATCCACTGCTGTCTAGCTGCATTGTTGCTAAGAGACCTACAAACCCTGTGGCCTTGAGCCCAGCACTGATGCTGCTGTCCGTTATTGTCCTCCTAACTGATTGCTTGCCAAGTGTGTGTGTGTGTGTGTGTGTGTGTGTGTGTGTGTGTGTGTGTGTGTGTGTGTGTGTGTGTGTGTGTAGTAACTATTGTGTGTCTCCACTTCAGTCTCAGTGTGCAGTGATGCATCTCTATTTGTCTGGAGTGGCCATGTTTGTAGTGACCCCTGATCTGATGTTGACACCCCCACCTGGTGACACATACACACACACACACACACAATCCAGCACTGTATTCCATAGCCTACAGTAAGGCAGATAGGCACACACAAATACAGACACACTCGCACACACACACACACACACACACAAACTTAAACACATCATGCTATAATCTAAAATTAGACACATACATGCAAACTGCAAACATAGTGACATGGTAAAACATGCATAACATACACACAACACCATCAAACACACACACTCACTGACACACACACACACACAAACATACTGACGCACACATATTCCAGTACATCATGCTAAAGCCCAAACCACACATAAACACACACACACACACACATACACACACTGACACACATACACACACACACACATATTCCAGTACATCATGCTAAAGCCCAAACCCCACATAAACACACAGAGAGAGAGAGAGAGAGAGAGAGAGAGAGAGAGAGAGAGAGTGAAATAGAGACCTGGCTCCTTGCAGCAGGTGAGACTCCTATTCACACACACACTTCCATTGTAAACTGCAAACATAGTAAAACATGCACATACAAGAGCAACATACACACTACACACCCAAACACACACACTGACATGATTCACAAATGAAATGATTTTGAAGGATTTTTCCCCTCGACCCCTTCAGAATTGGCTGATTCTCAGACATTATGTGCCCACACATCTCAAAGGTAGGTGTGCAAAATTCTACCTCAGTATCTCAAGTATTTCTATGAAAAATAGGCCATTAGAATGAACCCACCCCTCTTCAGACTATAACATCACCAAAACTATTTGAGATTCAAGCACACAATCTACAATCTATCAGAATTTCACACCTGTGAAATCCTGATGACCCAAACGTGGGTTTGTGTTGTAAAGGTTTCAATATTTATGACATTTATGAAAACAGTGTTGGCTATATATGTGCAATTGTCCATTAGTCTGTAGACGTCTTAGAACTGGTAAAGCTAACTTAACTCTTGTACAGTCTCTTGTCTCATGTCCAAGTATAGAAAAAAGATGACATTTTGTCAATATGGGACAAATTGGACCTGTCAATGTTTACCTTTCACGACTTCCAAGAACAATGAAATTTGACACCTTGCTACATTGGGCTTTCAAGAGTAATTCATGAAAAGCTCAGATTATCATCTGTTTTGTGAGATCATGGGCTGTCTCACAATTGTCAGCTGAAAATGTGATGGTGATTGTTCAAAAGTCCCCTGCGGACATTTGTACACCAATGTAGCCATTTGTTTACATACACCATGTGATGTTTTGTTTATGTAGCCTATGTTTGTTTATGTATTTGTTTACATATACCATGTGATGTTTTGTTTATGTAGCCTATGTTTGTTTATGTATTTGTTTACATATACCATGTGATGTTTTGTTTATGTAGCCTATGTTTGTTTATGTATTTGTTTACATATACCATGTGATGTTTTGTTTATGTAGCCTATGTTTGTTTATGTATTTGTTTACATACACCATGTGATGTTTTGTTTATGTAGCCTATGTTTGTTTATGTATTTGTTTACATATACCATGTGATGTTTTGTTTATGTAGCCTATGTTTGTTTATGTATTTGTTTATGTGTGTTTCACCTCCATGTGCCCATGTTCCCACCCTTCACCAAAATCTGAGGGGGTCAAGTGGGAGCCATTGGTCCATTTGACATGGAATGACCCTGTTCCTGTTTGCTATTGGCTCTGCTCTTTGATGAAATTATCTGCTATTGGTTGATAACTTTACTAGGTCCTGAGTTTTGTGTCCACCTGTGTGGATGTGTTTCTCTCCACACACACACACACACACACACACACACACACACACACACACACACACACAGACCCTCTGGCTCCCTGCAGGTTGGGCTCTTATCCCCACAGAAACACAAACACACACACACACACACACACTTCCCTCTGTCTCCCTGCAGCTGTTGGGCTCCTATCTGGGAGGCTGATTCCTTCTGGGCCATTTGCTTTGCTTCTGTTCTTACTTTGATAAACCCATAACACACACACACACACACACACACACACACACAAGCAGAAACTCATAACATCATGCTATAACCCATAAATGGACACACATGCATATACACCTTCAAACACACACACACACACACACACACACACACACACACCACAGTACCTTCCCCTGCAAATTTGCAGAAAAGACACAGACGTGCGTGCACATTCACACACACACACACACACACACTGCAAAAACACACACACACACACACCTATACAATCCAGCACATCATACTAACCCCCTCTTCAGACACACACAGAGGAACACACACACATCATGCTATGACCCACACACTGACACACACATAAGCAAACACACACACACACACACACACACCACAGTCCCTTCCCCCCACACATTTGCAGAAATAGACACATACATTCCCATTCCCATTCACACACACACACACACACTGCACACTCAGGTTTGAGCACACACACCTATACAATGCAGCACATCATACTTAACCCCCACTTCAGACACACACAGAGGAACACACACACACATGATGCTAAGACCCAGACTCAGACACACATGGATACACACACACACACACACACTCACACACATTTTACCATTGCCCCCACCACACTAACACATACATTTACAGTAATGCTGTCAATCGATTAAAAAATGAATCTAATTAATCACAATACAAAGTTTAAGTTCATCGTAATTAATCGCAACTGATCACATATTCACATTCATATAAGTTCCAGAATTATCCAGAAGTATCAATTTATTTTTCTGTGAAAAAATTATTTTTTATGGTTTGGGCTTTTCCATGTACTCTCATTCAAAGTGTCTGTCAGCTCTTTTAAAAATGCCATATTATGAAGCATCTACAACTGGCATTATGCTGAGAAACTCTTTCATCCCCAGACAGAGAACATGAACTTGAGACTAGGCTACTGTACACTTTGCCATCTCACATCAGTGTGCAGTCAACCTTCAACCGCTGTCTTTGAACCTGTCTTGCACATATTCAAAGTGTCTGTCAGCTCTTTTAAAAATGCTTTTAAAAATTATTTGTAAATAATATCTAGTCATATGCTGCCGTGACATACATACTGAAGGCATCTCTTCAAACAACAAACAGATAGACTTACTTTTCTGTACTGCTGGTTTAAATCTGACTTCTTCACACTGGTCAGTCCTGTGAGACACACACACACACACACACACACACACACACACACACACACAGAGAGGGTAGAGAGAGTAATGTATCAAATATACAGACAAATGTTTCATGTTCTGCCTTACTACATTATTACTACTTATTCATTACATTAATTGTTCTGTTTTTGTTGGAAATAAATAAGAGTTATCATTATGTACAACCATGTAACCAATGTATGTTATCAAATGCGATGTTGTTTTGGGTGAAAGGATACTCAAGAAGAACTGAATGTGTAATGAGGAATTATCACCAAGACTGATGAGGAACTGTTACCCAGACAGCTCCTGTATGACCTGTATGATCGATTTTGCAATAATTCCTGTGCAACTGTATCATCCTGTCTCCAATAAAAGTGTGGTCTGAGGCTCTGAAGTTAGGAGACTGTGGGAAGGGACTGCCCTGACTACACTCTCCCCTTTGGCAGCCAAAGTATCGCGGAAAGGGAAGCTCGACTGTCATGTGGTCTTTGTAGTAGTATTTAGGGATTTTTCCCTGACAGCTTTCAGTTGTGTTTTCAGTTCTGTGTTCTGTGTTTCAGTTCAATTTTGTGAACACAGTAGTAGTTCTAAGATAAAAACAAGTCCCTTTTGTCATCTGCAATCAATTCATTAGAAAACGCCCAAACTAAAAACCCTGCAGTTCTCCCTTTCTCCTGATGGGGTCTCTGTCTGATGTTCATTGTCATGTGCAGTAATTTGTTATCAGGGGCCTGGAGGCTTTGAGGGAAGGACAGAGATTGTAAACTCTCTCTCTGCTTAAGATCTGATGAATGACCCATATGACAGAAAAATCAACTCTGTGGTCAAACTCTACTGTGTGACCACACTGTTCTGTGTCAGATTGTGTCTCATTCTCTGAACATACTTAAGTGTCTCCAGTTTACAGTGAGGAACCTCCAGTCTAGCAGATAACAGCTTCAGTCCTGATTCTCCAGGATGGTTGTAGCTCAGATCCAGCTCTTTCAGATGAGACAGGTTTGAAGTCAGAGCTGAAGCAAGGAATCCACAGCCTTTTTCTGAGATAAGACAACTAGACAGCCTAAGAGAGTGGAGGTTGTATATAATCTATAGATTATATTAAAAGTGATACATATAGATATAAAATTATAGACATGGAATCCAAGTGTGCGTAGAAAGATGGTTGAATTCCTGGTCACAAAGACGGCATCCACATATCACATGAAATTGTGCAATCTCAGCTTTCCAGTGATGTTAGTCACTTGTCACTGTGACAGAGGGTTCGCAAGACAATTAACTCTGAATGAACATTACATTTCTTAATACATTCTGCAGCTCTGTGTAAAACGAACCCATATGACGAACCATATATTAAAATAAACAGGAGAACATAATTTGAATTCAGGTGAATTAATTTGCCTAATTCAACAAGAAGTATCAGCTAATTTAATTTAATTATCTTTATTATCTTTTTGTGCTTTTACTTTTCTTTTATTTGCTGTAATTTGATTTTTGTACAGATAATTGAAATTCATTTCTTTATGAAATGCACTATATAAGGAAACTTGCCTCGCCTTCCAATACAAATCAAGTCAAAAAGATAAGGATCTGGATTAAGAGCTAAGATTTTATAAACTATATGCCATATTAAGTTTGTCCTACATATAATGATGGACATATTTGCTTTTTTTTGCATACTTGCTGTCTTTCAAAGCTAATGACGTCCCTGCTACAAGCTCAGACCTCTTTTTCCAAAACATGAAGTGGGTGGAGTTAGGGGTTTAACTCCAAACTGGAGTCAATTTCACTCTTTTTAGAGAGGGACCAAATGTTCTCTGAACAGAGTAAATTTTACTCAGGCAAATTTCCTGTGTACAGGTGCTTCTCCTAAGATCCGATGAGCATCTCTGAAATCACCACGTCTTAGTCTGAAATATTAGAGCCATAATTACACAGCTTGAACCCTTTTAACATGAAATGTTTTACAATGTAATGTTATTATAATGTTCTGTAAGGAGGGGGGTACTAAGACAGATGGAAAATGAAATGTGATTTTCTAAACGAATATAACATGGAACTATACTCTCATTCTGGCGTAATAATCAAGCAAAGCAAGTAGTTCAAGGCATAGATCAAGTAGTCCAAGCATAGCTCAGTGAGTCCAAGCCACTGTTCCTTGATTATTATGCTGGAATGAGAGTATAGTTAGAGAGACTAGCAGAGTATATATGGCAATCTTACAGCCCTCAACAATGAGGTCACAATAGACTTGTTATGGAACACAGTAGACATGGCAACCAACACATGCACAAATATAATCTGTTTTGTTTTTCCAACTGGGAAAAGTTTTTCTTAAGCTGTGGAGAGATGGAGGCTACAGACCCACTTCATGTCATGCTGGACAGCAGCACTCTTAATAGTCAACATGGTAATACAGTGTGGTGATGCAATGAGATTTCACATCCCAAACCAGGAAATGTCAAGACCATAAAACAATGTCACCAACCTTAATGTCTGCAGTTTGCAGTGGGGACTAGACAGTCCCTTAGAGAGAAGCTGAACTCCAGAATCTCCCAGGTCATTGTGACTCAGGTCCAGTTCTATCAGGGAGTTTGGTGACTGTAGAACATTGGATAGGATCTCATAGGATTTATTACTGAGTTTACAGCCAGCTAACCTGTAATGAAAAACACAGAGAAAAGTAACAGATCACATGACTGTTTAAACAACATCTGTAAGTAACAAAGGTGCTTTTATTCTCCTCTCTGTCAGTTTATAATTGACTACAGTCTCACAGGACTTATCACTGAGTTTACAACCAACTAACCTCTAATGAAAAACCCAATAAACATCTGAAAGTAACAAAAATACTTTCATTCTCCTCTCTGTCAGTTTATTCAATAATTTGAGGCTCTGATGGGGACATGAGAGAAGGTGGTGATCTTTGCTGGTGTCAGTGTGTCAGTTCATCAGACGTGTGTGTGTGTTTGTGTGTGTGTGTGTGTGTGTGTGTGTGTGTGTGCAGAAATGTTCCAGGTGAGGTGATGCAGCGCTTGGGTTCATGAGCCCCTGGTTCCTCAGGGAAGGATGGTGGTGGACATTCATCTGCTTATAAGCCTTTTTCCAAAACATGAAGTGGGTGGAGTTAGGGGTTTAACTCCATTGTGATTGTAATGAAATGTGATTTTCTAAACTAATATAACATGGAACAATACTCCCATTCTGGCATAATAATCAAGCAGAGCAAGTAGTTCAAGGCATAGATCAAGTAGTCCAAGCATAGCTCAGTGGGTCCAAGCCACTGTTCCTTGATTATTATGCTGGAATGAGAGTATAGTTAGAGAGACTAGCAGAGTATATATGGCAATCTTACAGCCCTCAACAATGAGGTCACAATAGACTTGTCATGGAACACAGTAGACATGGCAACCAACACATACACAGATATAATCTGTGTTTTGTTTTCCCAGCTGGGTAAAGTTTTTCTTAAGCTGTGGAGAGATGGAGGCTACAGACCCACTTCATGTCATGCTGGACAGCAGCACTCTTAATAGTCAACATGGTAATACAGTGTGGTGATGCAATGAGGTTTCACATCCCAAACCAGGAAATGTCAAGACCATAAAACAATGTCACCAACCTTAATGTCTGCAGTGTGCAGTGTGGACTAGACAGTCCCTTAGAGAGAAGTTGAACTCCAGAATCTCCCAGGTCATTGGTACTCAGGTCCAGCTCTATCAGAGAGTTTGGTGACTGTAGAACACTGGCTACAATCTCACAGGATTTATCACTTAGTTTACAGCCAGCTAACCTGTAATGAAAAACACAGAGAAAAGTAACAGATCACATAATTGTTTAAACAACATTTGAAAGTAAAAAAATACTTTTATTCTCCTCTCTGTTAGTTTATTCACTGATTACAGTCTCACAGGATTTATCACTGAGTTTACAACCAACTAACCGGCAATGAAAAACCCAATAAACATCTGAAAATAACAAAGGTACTTTGATTCTCCTCTTTGTCAGTTTATTCAATAATTTGACGCTCTGATGGGGACCTGAGGAAAGGTGGTGAACTCTGCTGGTGTCAGTGGGTTAGTTCATCATCATGTGTGTGCGTGTGTGTAAATGTTCTAGGTGAGGTGATGCAGCGCTTGGGTTCATGAGCCCCTGGTTCCTCAGGGAAGGATGGTGGTGGACATTCATCTGCATTCATGTTTCACATTCTAAACCAGGAAATGTCAAGACCATAAAACAATGTCACCAACCTTAATGTCTGCAGTTTGCAGTGGGGACTAGACAGTCCCTTAGAGAGAAGCTGAACTCCAGAATCTCCCAGGTCACTGTGACTCAGGTCCAGTTCTATCAGAGAGTATGGTGACTGCAGGACACTGGCTACAATCTCACAGATTTTATCACTGAGTTTATAGCCATCTAGTCTGTATAGAGAATTATAACAGACAGAGCAGTAACAGATCACAACACATCCACATTTATTCCGGTCTCCATCCTTCATAAGTTTAAATGAACATTTGTTGTTGTTTTGTGTTCAGTCATCTACCAAATACATTCAACACTTTTGCCAAACCAGGAATGCAATATCAGTTTTGATCTAAACAATACACACTGAAGCACTTTGACTTCATGATGACGATCCTCCAGTGTAGCAGATAACAGCTTCTGTGCTGATTCTCCAGGATGGTTGTTGCTCACATCCAACTCTTTTACACAGGAGGGGTTTAACATCAGAGAGAGAGCCAGAATAACATAACCCTCATCTGAGATATCACAGTTACAGAGCCTGTGAGAGAAAGATAGAGGGGGGGGCATGACAAAATAACCATGTTATCTGCGCCAAGTATAGACTCTCTCAGACCTGTTCTAAGATAAACCACAGCACTCTTTATTGATGATGTAAGATAACCTAACATGAAACCCAGCTACTGATACAGACCTTGGTTATCTTTGGCCTTGCCTACTGCAGTGTGCTTTTTACATTAAGAGGAATGGCTGGGTTGTTTTACATTAAAAGGAATGGCTGGGTTGTTTGACATTAAGGGAAATAGCTTGGTCATTGACTGCTAAACACATTTATTGTAAGTAACCATCAAGACCTTCATCCTTGGAACTAACCAATCACCTCTCTTGCTGTTTCTTACATTAGCTGCCATGCTTATGCTGCCTAATGCCTTTAGTTCTTGTAGCGCCTACTGGTCGTTAGCAAACAGATGTTCTTCAAATTGAAAATGCAAAGTGGAAAATGGAAATGCAATGTGAAAAATGGACAGTAAATTACTATTAGATGTCCTTCTGTTGCCTTTATATTGTTGACACAATATGCATGACACAGTAGAGTGATGTAGACAGATGATGTGACATCTTCAACCAACCTTAATGTCTGCAGTTTGCAGTGTGAACTAGACAGACCCTTAGAGAGATGCAGAACTCCAGAATCTCCCAGGTCATTGTGACTCAGGTCCAGTTCCATTAGGGAGTTTGGTGACTGTAGAACATTGGCTACAATCTCACAGGATTCAGCACAGAGTTTACACTCATTTAGTCTGTTAAAGGGAATAGACAGAACAGTAACAGATCACAACACTGTTAAACAACAGGAGTGATGTGGCACAACTGGCTCACATAAATTGTTATAAACATCAGTAATATGAGGCAGAGGAAAGAGTTAATTCAATTGATTACAGTTACAGACTTGACAAACAAATTAGGCTAGAAAAAGTTGGTTCTATATTGGAAATTGGATATTGGTATAGTTCAACACCTAAAAATCAATTTCACACTTCCTACAGGAAGCAAACCTTTATCTCAGTTTGCACAAGTTTAAGCTAAAGCAGAAAGAAAATGAAACTTGAGCACACACATCCATAATACTGTGTTACCAGGCCAGCACAAGCCAGCTTGTCATCACTTTTAAGTAAAGAAGCACAATAAGCTGGGCACAATTAGAGTTCATTCCTTTGATTAAAGTTACAGACTCCAGCACACAAACACAACAGATTAGACTAGAAAAAGTTGGTTCTATATTGGACGTTGGATATTGGTAAATAGTTACCAAGCACTTAAAAATTTCACACTTGCTACAGGAAACAAACCTTTATGTCTGTTAGTGCAAGTTGAGGACAAACTTAGGTCAAATGGGTACTAAAGCAGAAAGAGAATGGAGCTGAAGCACACACATCCATAATACTGTGTTACCGGCCTTGAATCTAGGGGAACCTGGGCCAGCACAAACCAGCTTGTCGTCACTTTTAAGTAAAGAAGCACAATAAGCTGGTCAGGTGTTACAGAATAGAGGCAATAGATTTAATTTATAAACATCAAAAGACAATTAAATTAACCACAAAACTACATATCAGTTCACCCACAGCTCTTACAAGCATTTTAGACATACTCCACACATCATTATAAACTACATATCAGTTCACCCACAGCTCTTACAAGCATTTTGGACATACTCCACACATCATTATAAACTACATATCACAGCTCTTACAAGCATTTTAGACACACTCCACACATCCTTATAAACTACATATCAGTTCCCCCACAGCTCTTCTACACATGCTAAACATATTATTCAGTCTCTCCAGGATTTCACAGGCGTTTCTCCAGACTCCTTCGATCAACAATGACTCTGTTAGCAGCATATTTTCTGAACAGTTGTAATGTCCTCCCACCAAGCAAACCATACATAACATCAGCATTAAGACAGAATCCCTATCTGTTGCTCCCATCAATGTTGCAAGAAACCTGGGCGTCATGATTGATGACCGGCTGACCTTTGTGGATCACACTGCCTCCGTAACTTTGAGCTGCTTTTCTCTATTCAACATAAGAAAGATCAGGCTGTACCCAACCCGTGAGCCAGTTACAGATGATCCAGAATGCAGCTGCATGTCTGGTTTCCAACCAGCTAAAAAGAGGACGTCACACCTCTGTTCAATGAACCTTAGCTGCTTACATTAAAGTCAAATCACTGATGGCCTACAGGGAGACTGATGGACCTTAATACCCTTTTAAAGCCATGTAGTGTTGGGAAAGTGCAATTACAAGTTACCATATCTAAAATGTAAAGTGTACCTATTTCAATTACTTTAACAAAGTAATGTTACTAATTACACTTGATTGCTTTTGGATTAGTTTTCTACATTTTGAATGAATTTTCTCAGCTGTCAACCTTTTTCAGTTTTTCAAACCTGGCAGGGTTAACCTTACAGCTTTACATAACACTGCTGTCAATACCATTTTAAACTCCCTCAACACAGCCATAGCACTGTTAGACTTCAACACCTCATCATCACTTTACTGTGAGATCATGCTCATCTTTGAATAGCTATGCTCGTTAAATCAAATATTTGACGTTCAACATTTGGTGAAAATCACTGAATAAGCAGTTGTCTATTCATGTGGGATTGATTGTGCACATGTGTGTCTCTTCACCACAGCTAATTTCTGGCAATGGGCTAATAATTATAACCAAAATAATAACAAAGGAGATCAACTAATATGATAGGAGAACCAATAATAAATTGTAGATAGAGTAAATGTTTCTGCAGAAGATATTCAGATGTAACTGAAACTGTAATCCTGAATATTTAATACTGTTTTTTGCAGTGGGGACTCCACCTGTCTTATACTCCAACTACAGATATTGTCATTATCACTCAGGTCCAGCTCTATCAGGGACTCTGGTGACTGTAGAACAGTGGCTACAATCTCACAAGATTTAGCACTAAGTTTACAGTCAGTGAGTCTGTAAGGCAAATATGACATTAAAGATTATAGAATGAATTAGCACCATTGTGTAATACAACAAGACTACATTTCCTGGGTCACCATCCCTCAGAACTTTAAACGATTTGTTGTTTTCTTCTCAATATCTGAACTACATTCGTAAAACATCCATGTGCCTATGAAGGGTAAAATTGTGAAAAAGACTTGATCATTCATTGCATTCATAGACCAACACTATTATACTTAACCATTAACATGTGTAATATAACTAAAATGGAACAAACATTAACAGTATAAAATTGCCTTAATTTTTACTGTATGTAGGATTTTAGTTTTCCTCCCTTTTATTGTTACATCTGCCAAGGAGGTTATTTTATTCGCTGGTGTTTGTTCGTTTGTTTGTTTGTTTATCTGTGTACAAAATAACTCAAATAGTACTGATCAGATTTGGAAATGAAATTTTTGGACAACATGGGTATTAGGACAAGGAACTACTTTATTATTTTATTCAACTTGCACTTTTATGTGAGTTTTTTTGCAATAAATGTTTTGCATTTTCTTAACTTCACACCACAAAGTGTCATAAGTAACCACAGCTGTGGCAATATCCACTAACCAACCCCACAACCAAAAGGTGTTATATTGCTTTTATACAACAGTCCTATTACCAACTGTTGAAGCTTGAAGACATCAAATTGTGTTTTCTACCATTTCGTTTTTATTCGAGTTCATTCAACCTCTGCTTCACCAAAATAGTTCCAAGCTTACCTTAGTGTCCCTTTCCTAAGCAATGCAACAGTTTAATCAGTGACTTGGAAGTTTAGAGAGAGGCTAAAATGTACACACCAAGCTGCATATTCACACTACTCCATTAAGATGTTTTCTCTGGAGAGAACTGACAAATACAACATTATGAAAATCGCTGTTCTCTTCCCTTGAATTAATAGCACATTCATGTGAGTCAACTCAATGGAAAATGTGCGATGAAAAATGACTGATTACTAGCTGTAAAGACTCACCCGTGGTATATTGCCACTCCTAGTGATTAGTACAATGTATCTCGTTCAATCAGAAATTAATCAATAGTTTAACCAGACTTGTTGTAAGAAGTGTTCTCTGCTTTACACCAGCCCAACTGCAGTGTCTGCTTACTGACAGCTACGCCACTGACTATGATATGAAGTGTTCTGTACATGAAGTGTTCTGTATATGAAGTGTTTTGTATATGAAGTGTTCTGTAAGACATGAATTATTCTCCACTTTACACCACCCCGGGTAATTATTTCCTGCTTATCGGTTCTTTGCTCTATATTCAGCATTCGAAAGGACAGGATATTATGAAAGTGAATCTTATTAACACCATTTCATTCTTTAGTTATGTGAGTGTGAAACACCTGAAAGTGGGGGAGCTGACATATTGACTGACCTCAGCTTCTTAAGCTTGCATCGTGGATCTCTTAATCCTTCACAGAGCATCTGCAGTCCCTTATCTTCCAGGGTGTTATTACTCATGTCCAGTTCTGTTAGAGTAGTTGACTTTTGCAGCACTGATGCAATCATTTCACAGCTTGTGTTAGAGAGCTGACACTGATTCATCCTGCATAAAAACAGATAATACATATTTTATAATGGACATTTATTAACATATAATTTGACACATGAGTCCTCTTAACCCATCAATGACCAGAGTAGAATGTCAAAATTTCCTTCACAGAAATTAAAGTACTCTACAAGTTGGTCCCAGGCAGGTTTGAAGATCTAGCAACCTCTAGGCATCCTCTACTGAATATATAAAAGTCAAAAAAGAAGGAAATAATATCACCATAACAATGTAACAAAACACAAATTATTGACTACTGTAAGTTTCTGTTGTTTTGCTGATATGTATTTGATGTATAAACTTACTCATGATCTTGCATCACCACCATTCAAGCAATTCACATAATTTTGTAGAGATAAACTAAGGGTTTCTAGGTCCTCTGTGAGAGGTGATTGTTATGTACATTTCAGGAAGACTGCTTTTGGCCAATCAATCAGCCAATTTTGGCCAATCAATTTGTTTGCCAATCAATGAATTTTGGCCAATCAATTTGGCCAATCAGATTTTGGCCAATCAATCAGCCTTTTCAATTATTGCAGTTGAAAAAGGCAACTCAATTCTGGTTGGACAATATACAAGTTTCAGCCAATTTTCTTTGAAGACATGGCTGAAAGCTATTCAAAGATGTGATTATTAAACCCTTGTACATACAGAACTGTAATTGTGTACTTGATATTCTGTGGTGTGTGTTGTCTTCTGCATTTTGATACTAGTATCCCTGTAATGCACACATTGGCCTTAGTAGGAGTTAATGCTAACAATCTACCTTTTCGATTAGTACAGTAGAAAAAGGGAACTCCATTCGGTTCAAGACTGTACAAGTTTTAGCTAGTTTTAAAATATCTTTGA
>JAIFZK010000148.1:20000-27500 GCA_027481765.1 Tenualosa thibaudeaui
GAAAGATTAGTTGATTCAGGCCCAGTGAAATACTTTGATGGAGCAAGTAGCCGGTAGCCGACTATGACCAAAGACAAGCAGCTGGTTCTCATTAGGTGAGTAGAGTCTCGCTGCAGTCTGGAGCAAAGATGGGCGATAGATGGAGTGTGTGTGTAGTGTAGATAGATGGAGTGTGTGTTTATAGTGTAGATAGATGGAGTGTGTGTGTAGTGCTGATAGATGGAGTGTGTGTGTAGTGTAGATAGATGGAGTGTGTGTGTAGTGCTGATAGATGGAGTGTGTGTGTAGTGTAGATAGATGGAGTGTGTGTGTAGTGTAGATAGATGGAGTGTGTGTGTATAGTGTAGATAGATGGAGTGTGTGTGTGTAGTGGAGATAGTTGGAGTGTGTGTGTTGTATAGATAGTTGGAGTGTGTGTGTGTAGTGTAGATAGATGGAGTGTGTGTGTTGTGTAGATAGATGGAGTGTGTGTGTGTAGTGTAGATAGATGGAGTGTGTGTGTGTAGTGTAGATAGATGGAGTGTGTGTGTGTAGTGTAGATAGATGGAGTGTGTGTGTGTAGTGTAGATAGATGGAGTGTGTGTGTTGTGTAGATAGATGGAGTGTGTGTGTGTAGTGTAGATAGATGGAGTGTGTGTGTAGTGTAGATAGTTGGAGTGTGTGTGTGTAGTGTAGATAGATGGAGTGTGTGTGTAGTGTAGATAGATGGAGTGTGTGTGTGTAGTGTAGATAGATGGAGTGTGTGTGTGTTGTGTAGATAGATGGAGTGTGTGTGTTGTGTAGATAGATGGAGTGTGTGTGTGTAGTGTAGATAGATGGAGTGTGTGTGTGTTGTGTAGATAGATGGAGTGTGTGTGTTGTATAGATAGATGGAGTGTGTGTGTTGTGTAGATAGATGGAGTGTGTGTGTGTTGTGTAGATAGATGGAGTGTGTGTGTGTTGTGTAGATAGATGGAGTGTGTGTGTAGTGTAGATAGATGGAGTGTGTGTGTGTAGTGTAGATAGATGGAGTGTGTGTGTAGTGTAGATAGATGGAGTGTGTGTGTAGTGTAGATAGATGGAGTGTGTGTATAGTGTAGATAGATGGAGTGTGTGTGTGTAGTGTAGATAGATGGAGTGTGTGTGTGTAGTGTAGATAGATGGAGTGTGTGTGTAGTGTAGATAGATGGAGTATGTGTATAGTGTAGATAGATGGAGTGTGTGTATAGTGTAGATAGATGGAGTGTGTGTGTGTAGTGTAGATAGATGGAGTGTGTGTGTGTAGTGTAGATAGATGGAGTGTGTGTGTGTAGTGTAGATAGATGGAGTGTGTGTGTGTAGTGTAGATAGATGGAGTGTGTGTGTGTTGTGTAGATAGATGGAGTGTGTGTGTGTAGTGCTGATAGATGGAGTGTGTGTGTGTAGTGTAGATAGATGGAGTGTGTGTGTATAGTGTAGATAGATGGAGTGTGTGTGTAGTGCTGATAGATGGAGTGTGTGTGTGTAGTGTAGATAGATGGAGCGTGTGTGTAGTGTGTGTGTAGTGTAGATAGATGGTGTATGTGTGTGTGTGTAGTGTAGACTGTTGGTGCATCACACAGGTCTTGGTCCAAATCTTTCTTTATTCTAGTCTAAATAAATCTTTCTTTATTCTAGTCTAAATAAATCTTTCTTTATTCTAGTCTAAATAAACCTGTCTGTATTCTAGTCTAAATACCATAAAGCTGTGAAACAGTGGAGCTGTGTGTTCTAATCTGGTCAAATCTGCACACAGAGAGTAAAAGAGAATTATCATCTAAACTGAATACAACTAAATTAAATGGCAGCCAGCCCTAACCTCTAACCCCTAACCTCTAACCCCTAACCCCAAACCCTAACCCTAAACCAACAGTAGAATGCTGCACTTGCAATGACTGACTAGCAGTTCATTCAACATGGTCAGAAAGTTTACTCGAAAATAAAGTTACTAGTTTTACTGGAAATCAGCTGCAACTTCGTAATTACATGTGGTAATTACATGTGGTAATACTAACAACAGGACCTCCAACACCACCTTGCTGAACACAGGAGACCTTCAAGGCTGTGTGCTCAGCCCCCTGCTGTTTACACTCCTAACCCATGACTGCACAGCTACACACAGCTCAAACCACATCATCAAATTCGGTGGAGACAGCTGTGATGGGTTTGATAAGCAGAGACAATGAGGACCTGTACAGAGAGGTGGTGACTCAGCTCAGCAACTGGTGCACTCACAACCTGTCCCTCAATGTGGAGAAAACAAAAGAACTAACCATTGATTTCAGAAGACCTCGAGGCAAACACACTCCACTGTCCATAAACAACCTTCCAGTTGAGACTGTTTCCGGGCCTCACATGGACCAAGAACACCACACACATTACAAAGAGCCCAGCAACCACAAGCTGCAGAAGACCCACCTCCCCTCCCCCATCCTCACAACCTTCCTCAGGGGACTATTGAGAGCCTCCTTCTCCAGGGGACTATTGAGAGCCTCCTTCTACAGGGGGACTATTGAGAGCCTCCTTCTCCAGGGGACTATTGAGAGCCTCCTTCTCCAGGGGACTATTGAGAGCCTCCTTCTACAGGGGACTATTGAGAGCCTCCTTCTCCAGGGGGACTATTGAGAGCCTCCTTCTACAGGGGGACTATTGAGAGCCTCCTTCTCCAGGGGACTATTGAGAGCCTCCTTCTCCAGGGGGACTATTGAGAGCCTCCTTCTCCAGGGGACTATTGAGAGCCTCCTTCTCCAGGGGGACTATTGAGAGCCTCCTTCTCCAGGGGACTATTGAGAGCCTCCTTCTCCAGGGGACTATTGAGAGCCTCCTTCTCCAGGGGGACTATTGAGAGCCTCCTTCTCCAGGGGACTATTGAGAGCCTCCTTCTCCAGGGGGACTATTGAGAGCCTCCTCAGCAGTGCATCACAGTGTGGTTTGGTAACTGCACTGCTGTAGAACAAAAGGCCCTGCAGAGGATTGTGAGGACGGCTGAGAAGATCACAGGGGCATCAACAACACCCACTGTCTGCTCAAAGCCACAGACATTGTTAGTCTATTTATGCCCGGTCTTGTTGTCTGTTGTCTGTCACACTTACTGTACATTTATAACGTGTGTGCACTAAATGTAGCTAAGTGCACTACATGTAGCCTAAGTACACTACATGAAGCCAGATTTTTTTATGAACAACAAAAGGGATTTTACAGCTTTTGCAGCACTGGGTTTGAATGTACAGTACACTAACCCAAGGCTCTAAGTAGCCCCACACTTGTTGCTAATATAATGAGGGTCCTAACATTTAAAACAAAACACTGAGAACTTTGTAAGTGTAGAGATGCTAAAATCTGCTAAAATCAGTATACTTTGGAATAGTGTATACTTTAGTACATTATTCATGCTTCCATCATTTCCTCTCTTTCTTATCTTTCTTCAAACCCTCAGGTTCAGTTTAGCCAAACCTCATCTTTCTCTTTCTTCTCAGTATGTGTGTGTGTGTGTGTCTGTGTGTGATTTGTGCTGAGTGAGGCTGGCGAGTGTGTGTCCTCTATGTGACATTCGCTGTGGGTGTAAATCCAGCTTTTAACTGCTCTTCTCTGCAGTAAATCTTGTAGGCTGTGTGTGTGTGTGTGTGCGTGTGTGTGCAGGCTGCAGGCTAATTGTGTCTGTAATGAATCACTGTAATCACTCATCGGCCCTCTGCTGGTCCAGCGGGTGGAGCCACAGGACTGACACCGGCATGGCAACATCACCACAACATTAACGCACAACTCTGCCACATCATATACTACTGTAGTTACTACAGCAACTCTGCCACATCATATATACTACTGTACAGTACAGTACTGTACTACAGCTATGGCAACATGGCTTCAACATCACAACCAATGGGTGTTCTTTAGAACAGTGTCCATGTTAATCATTTTAGGTCAATCCAGAGAATGGGTTCCAGAGCAGAGAAATTACAGCAATTTGCTGTAAGCAGAAAGCTTGAGCTGGTTCATTGTCTCCTGCTAGCATAGCAGTTGCTATTAGCATACGTAACCACGGCTCTATGAGTTCCGCAGGGCCTCTGGTGTTCAGTGGAAACAAAATAGAAATATCATTGCCTATCTTCAGCTACAATAGAGAGCTAAAGTTAGCGCCACCTGTGGAACTTGCTCAACCTACCCGACTACTATGCTAGTAACTAGCATGTTCACAAACAGGCTTAAATTAATACACCAATAACTAGCATGTTCACAAACAGGTTTTAATAGCACACCAATAACTAGCATGTTCACAAACAGGCTTAAATTAATACACCAATAACTAGCATGTTCACAAACAGGCTTTAATTAGCACACCAATAACTAGCATGTTCACAAACAGGCTTAAATTAATACACTAATAACTAGCATGTTCACAAACAGGCTTAAATTAATACACCAATAACTAGCATGTTCACAAACAGGCTTTAATTAGCACACCAATAACTAGTATATTCACAAATAGGCTTTAATTAGCACACCAATAACTAGCATGTTCACAAACAGGCTTAAATTAAACAAACAGGCTTAAACTGTTTCCCATAGTTAGGGATGGTGCTGGCAAATCATCACTTCTCATGGGTCTTTTGGGAGGGACGGCCTCTGCTGTTGCCCCCACTTGCGAGGCATAACAGCCACTGACCATCCCTGCAGTGGTGCTGGGTTACCATGCATCATACCTTAGTTATGCTGCTATAGCCTAGTGCCGCCACACAACCTTCATGTGTCATGTCAGTACAACTCTCTCTCTCTTTGAGCTCTCTCTCTCTCTCTCTCTCTCTCTCTCTATATATATAGATATAGAGAGAGAGAGAGAGACAGAACCGCACACTAAATAGCTCAGAGTAGCTTTAAACGAAGATGGCAGATAGGAGGAGCAAGATCCTTCAAGGTCCTTCAAGATCCTTCATGTTAATTGGTGTCTATTTGAGCAAAGTAGGGATCAGTTCTGATCTGCATAATTAGCCGTGTTGTTGACATGCTTGGTTGTAGTGGACAGAACCGCACACTAAATAAGCTTGGTGCACACCTGAAATAAACTTGATGGAAAGTCAAACTTTCACAGGAATTTAGAGATCATGATGCTATGTCCATTGCCTAGAAAAATAAGGCTTTTAATATTCTATGAAATTATGGGGTTCTGCCATAGAACTCAATAGCTGCCCTCACACCATCGGGCTGGCCCAGGCTAGGGTGAGGTTGAGCTAATAGCCCACGCCACCAGTCCCACTAATCCCAAACTGGTTTGACCTCAGACTTGTCAGGATGATGCCCCTCTGCCTTGTCCTCAACCCTGCGCACAAAACTGCCTGAAGTGAAGAGTCTGGATCTATCTGGATGTGGGCGTCATGCATAATGAGTCTGGATCTATCTGGATGTGGGCGTCATGCATAATGAGTCTGGATCTATCTGGATGTGGGCGTCATGCTTAATGAGTCTGGATCTATCTGGATGTGGGCGTCATGCATAATGAGTCTGGATCTATCTGGATGTGGGCGTCATGCATAATGAGTCTGGATCTATCTGGATGTTCTGTGAGTAACTGGATGAAACTTGATGAAATATTTTCCCCAATAATCTGTGACATTATAATGTTGTCAATTCAAAATCTATTTTAAGATATCCAGCATCAGGAGTAACATTATCCACATTCCATAAATAGCATAAGATGTTTATAATCTATTAGTTGTTGTGTGGGAGAGACCAGAGAGTGTGTGTGTGTGTTCATAAGTATTTGTATCTTTCTGTGTTTTGTGTGCATGTATTGTTTTTGCGTGTGTCCAAGTTTGTGTGTGTGTGTGTGTGTGTGTGTGTGTGTGAATGTATACGTATGTGTACGTGTCTGAATGTGTATGTTGTCTATATTTAAATGTGTGTGTGTTTTGAACTCTTGTGTGTGTGTGTGTGTGCTCCCAGGATTGGCCCTATGAAAGTTAATTCAGCAGATTTGGGGAAGCCCACTCCCCCACACACAAATTCACACATATGCACACACACACAAATGAGGGGCTGCTGGACGACCAAAACAGACACACACACACACACACCTCCCTACAGCAGTGGTTCCAGCAGCAGTGATGGCATGGCTAAATATTGCCCTGCTGCTTTTATGAGCCTAATAAATGACTTGGCTAATGGACATGGGAGTGCCACCCACCCCTCACACACACACACACACACACACACACACACACACACACACACACAGAGTGTCTTTTATGGCTGTTTGATAGTGAATTATAAGGCGAGAGATAAATGCCATCTCCACAGTCCTCAGGGCTCTAAATTAGGCTAATGATTCGCAGATATCGCTAATTAAAACGGCCAACTATAAAAAGATAAAGTTTCAGCAGCCAAAGTCCAGGACAGAGTGTGTGTGTGTGTGTGTGTGGGGGGGGGGGTTAGGAGCTGTGTGTGTGACTGTGAGTGTAATAGTAGGTGTGTGTGTGTGTATGACTGTGAATGTAATAGTAGGTGTGTGTGTGTGTGTGACTGTGAGTGTAATAGTAGGTGTGTGTGTGTGTGACTGTGAGTGTAATAGTAGGTGTGTGTGTGTGTGTGTGACTGAGAGTGTAATAGTAGGTGTGTGTGTGTGTATGACTGTGAGTGTAATAGTAGGTGTGTGTGTGTGTGTATGACTGTGAGTGTAATAGTAGGTGTGTGTGTGTGACTGTGAGTGTAATAGTAGGTGTGTGTGTGTGTGTATGACTGTGAGTGTAATAGTAGGTGTGTGTGTGTGTATGACTGTGAGTGTAATAGTAGGTGTGTGTGTGTGTATGACTGTGATTGTAATAGTAGGTGTGTGTGTGTGTGTGTGTGTGTATGACTGTGAGTGTAATAGTAGGTGTGTGTGTGTAGGTGTGTGTGTATGACTGTGAGTGTAATAGTAGGTGTGTGTGTGTAGGTGTGTGTGTATGACTGTGAGTGTAATAGTAGGTGTGTGTGAATGACTGTGAGTGTAATAGTAGGTGTGTGTGTGTATGACTGTGAGTGTAATAGTAGGTGTGTGTGTATGACTGTGAGTGTAATAGTAGGTGTGTGTGTGTGACTGTGAGTGTAATAGTAGGTGTGTGTGTGTAGGTGTGTGTGTATGACTGTGAGTGTAATAGTAGGTGTGTGTGTGTGTGTATGACTGTGAGTGTAATAGTAGGTGTGTGTGTGTGTGACTGTGAGTGTAATAGTAGGTGTGTGTGTGTGTGTGTGACTGTGAGTGTAATAGTAGGTGTGTGTGTGTGTGTGTGTGTGACTGTGAGTGTAATAGTAGGTGTGTGTGTGTGTGTGTGTGTGTGTGACTGTGAGTGTAATAGTAGGTGTGTGTGTGTGTGTATGACTGTGAGTGTAATAGTAGGTGTGTGTGTGTGTGTGACTGTGAGTCTATTTTGTTGTGTGTGTGTGTGTGTTTGACTGTGAGTGTATTAGTTTGTGTGTGTGTGTGTATGACTGTGAGTGTAATAGTAGGTGTGTGTGTGTGTGTATGACTGT
>JAIFZK010000148.1:35000-37500 GCA_027481765.1 Tenualosa thibaudeaui
TGTGTGTGTGTGTGTGTGTGAGTAAATCTGAACTAATAAACCTCTCTTAGTGCAGCTGTGTGTGTGTGTGTGTGTGTGTGTGTGTGTGTGTGTGTGTGTGCGTCTGCGTGTGTGTGTATGTCTGTGTGTGTGTGAGTAAATCTGGACTAATAAACCTCTCATAGTGCAGGTGTGTGTGTGTGTGTGAGTAAATTTGGATTACTAAACCTCTCGTCCTCCTGGTGTGTCTATTTCTCTCTTGTGCTGCTGGTGTGTGTGTGTGTATTTCTCTCTCGTTTTGTGTTCTTTGGCTCTTATGGCTGAGTAAAGTTTATAAGGGACTCCGTCACGGACACACACACACACACATGTACACACCCACATACACACATACAAACACACACGCACACATAGCTACACACAACATGCTGATAATTTATTTTGCTACAAAGTTTTATTTACAAGCTTGAAGACTTATTTAAAAAATACATCAGAAGCAGAATTATCACCTGGGTTCAGAATTATCACCTGGGTTCAGAATTATCACCTGGGTTCAGAATTATCACCTGGGTTCCGGTTATTTCCTCTATCAGATGAGATGGGAGGAAGTTGAAAGGAAGTTAAGATGTGTGTGTGTGTGTGTGTGTGTGTGTGTGTGTGTGTGTGTGTGTGTGTGTGTGTGTGTGTGTGTGTGTGTGTGTGTGTGTGTGTGTGTGTGTTTGTACTGCCTCAGCACATGTCTCTGTCTGGCAGCACCAGTGTGTGTGTGCAATGCACACATTCCAGCTTCTCATCTTTGTAGTCCTGCTCTGTGGGGCACCAGTCTTCTCTCGGGTCCTCCTCTCTCTCAGAGCCAAAGCGCTTCTTTGAGAGGGCGGAGCTATCAATGGCCTGTGCCACTGTAACTCCGCCCCTGCCCTCCGCACACGCCTCCATGCACTGAACACTGAGCTGGGATTGGAGGAAGAGATGCAGACAGCTGTCCGACAGCAGAAGAGGATTTAACACCACCCTGTCACACACACACACACACACAAAACATGGATAAACAAGTAAAAACACATACACACACCCATGAACACATAAAAACACTTTCTATGAACCCAGTATTCATAAAGCATTCTAAACACATTCATAAATAGTTATAATGCATTAATAAAGTCTTATAAATAATAACATTAGTATTCATAACTTTTTATACATTCTCATGACTGTACTCATAAGGGACTATAATGTTATCATAGAAGCTTTTAAGCTTGTTATAAAGCTTTTTACACTTGTTATAAAGCCTTATAACCTTGTTATAAAGCCTTTTAAGCTTCTTTGGTCTTTTGATTCTAGATTCTTGATTCTTGATTCTTGGGTTGGCATCACTACTGAAGCTCCAAGTGGAAGGCTGCCCCCTTGTGGCCAGTGTGAGACACTGAGCAGACAGGTACTAAGGTGCACTCCAGTGGTGTTGGATGGGTTTCCATGTTGTCTGTATACTTAGTGCGTGGAGTTGTATTATGTATGTAGTGTGTGTGTGTGTGTGTAAATCATTAAACTCCTTAGTTAGTCATGCTCTATAACTCTCTCAATCATCTTGTCCCCCTAAAGACACACACTGTCTCTCTTTCACACCTGAACTTCCTAAAACGAAGGCTGCAGGTCATGTTCTGTTGTGTTGTGCTGTAAGAATGTTGTGTTGTGTTGTGGGAATGTTGTGTTGTGTTGTGGGAGTGTTATGTTGTGTTGTGTTGTGTTGTGTTGTGGTAGTGTTGTTATGGTGATGGCGCCGTACGATGGCAGTCTGATAGCGCAGCTCCCACTCTTGTTTTTTCTGAAATGTGACAAATAAACTCCTTGATCCTTGAGAGTGTTGTATTGTGTTGTGTTGTGTTGTGTTGTGTTGTATTGTGTTGTATTGTGTTGTGTTGTGTTGTGTTGTGTTGTATTGTGTTGTATTGTGTTGATGTGTGTTGTATTGTGTTGTATTGTGTTGTGTTGTGTTGATGTGTGTTGTATTGTGTTGTGTTGTATTGTGTTGTATTGTATTGTGTTGTGTTGTGTTATGTTGATGTGTGTTGTATTGTGTTGTGTTGTATTGTATTGTGTTGATGTGTGTTGTATTGTGTTGTATTGTGTTGTATTGTGTTATATTGTGTTGTGTTGTATTGTGTTGTATTGTGTTGATGTGTGTTGTATTGTGTTGTATTGTGTTGTATTGTGTTGAGTTGTATTGTATTGTGTTGTGTTGATGTGTGTTGTATTGTGTTGTATTGTATTGTGTTGTATTGTGTTGTATTGTATTGTGTTGTATTGTGTTGATGTGTGTTGTATTGTGTTGTGTTGTGTTGTGTTGTATTGTGTTATATTGTGTTGTGTTGTATTGTGTTGTGTTATGTTGTGTTGATGTGTATTGTATTGTGTTGTGTTGATGTGTGTTGTATTGTGTTGTGTTGTATTGTATTGTGTTGTGTTGTGTTGTATTGATGTGTGTTGTATTGTGTTGTATTGATGTGTGTTGTATTGTGTTGTG
>JAIFZK010000148.1:47500-50000 GCA_027481765.1 Tenualosa thibaudeaui
GTGTGTGTGTGTGTGTGTGTGTAAGCATCTCCCACCCTGTGTGTGTGTGTGTGTGTGTGTGTAAGCATCTCCCTACCCTGTGTGTGTGTGTGTGTGTGTTTGTGTCAGCATCTCCTACCCTGTGTGTGTGTGTGTGTGTGTGTAAGCATCTCCTACCCTGTGTGTGTGTGTGTGTGTGTGTGTGTGTGTGTGTAAGCATCTCCTACCCTGTGTGTGTGTGTGTGTGTGTAAGCATCTCCTACCCTGTGTGTGTGTGTGTGTGTGTAAGAATCTCCTACCCTGTGTGTGTGTGTGTGTGTGTGTGTTAGCATCTCCTACACTGTGTGTGTGTGTGTGTGTGTGTGTGTAAGCATCTCCTACCCTGTGTGTGTGTGTGTGTGTGTGTGTAAGTATCTCCTACCCTGTGTGTGTGTGTGTGTGTGTGTAAGCATCTCCTACCCTGTGTGTGTGTGTGTGTGTGTGTGTGTAAGTATCTCCTACCCTATGTGTGTATGTGTCCATTTCCTCCTCTTCCTCCTTAGGCTGGATATGGAGCCCCTCCCCCTGCCCCTCCCCAACTGCATTCCTGGACACGCCCCTCAGGAACTCCTCAATCAGTTCAGGACAGTCCAGATTATCCTCTGGCTCCCAAGTGTTCTCCGCACTAAAACACACACACACACACACACAGTCTATTATTATTTGTACAATATAGGATTATATTATAAGGATACATATTATAATGTAAAGGCAAACACCTTACACACACCAGAACATAATGACAGTGCACGAGTGTGTATCTTAATTCTATTCCTCTAGGCTAAATGTATATATTATATTTATAATATATATTTATATATTAATATATCTGTTACTCATCCACAGAGACAAACAGGACAGGACACGGACACAGGACAGGTCTGTTTTATTTGTGCTGCGATGCGACTCACTCGGTAAAGCCTTTCCACTTGAGGAAGTACTCCACTCTTCCGTCCGTCACGCGCCGCTGAATGATCTTTTCCACCACGAACTCCTGCACGACTGTGGTCACCTCCGTTCGCCGCTGCTTCACGTTCTGTTTTTTCCGCATGATTCCCTGTAAGAAAAAAAAAGTAGCCGTCTGTCGGCGCGACTTGTTCCACAGACTTGTTCTATGCCGTGGATCAGAATAGCCCACGTTATTTTTTCATTATTGGAAAACATGACCCGATACACATTCCGCTTTGTTGTCTCCCGCGCGGCACACTTTAGCGCATACGCCTGTTGCCCCGTGGCCTGTGCCCGTTCCATCTATAGCCCCATCGCGCTCGCAACCACACTGACCGTAGTTAACCAACTGGCCAGTGACGTAACACAGCCCGGCGTGCACACAACTCTGAAATAAAGTTGGTCGGGAGAGAACTTAGAGAACACGAGGCGAGGTGCACCGGCCGCTTTGCTGCCTCGTGACTGCCGAGCCGACAGCCCGACTCACTCAGGTGGCCATCTTGATGCGGCGACCACCGAACGCATCAGATCACAGCCGGGACAGCTGTCCACCTGCCATCTCCGCGGGTCACAAGCGCTCTCAAAATATAAATGCTACACGGATCGCTATCTCGGCGTTTGACATCCAGCTGTCTAAATGACAGAAATCGGGAGAGGCGCGAAGAAGCTGCACTTTTAACTGGCATCATTCCAGTTTGCCGCAGGACGTGTTGTCGCGCGGGCAGCGGGTTACCATCATCAGTCTGCTTGTAAATTCGCTAAACTCTTCCATGAACGGATTCCAATATTATTACTACGGCTTGTAGGAGACAATAAAAGCTTCTCAGTGAATACCCTGTTCTTAAGCAGGGAGAGAAATACTGCTGTAGTGTGATATATTGTGCGTCGTGTTTTGTTGTACCTTCCGTGCGCGCACCGCTGTCTTTGTTGTGTTTACATAAGCTCCTTGAATGAGTTAAATTAAAATGGCCGATTGGGATCGGAGGAAGTGGTTTCCAAGGGAAAAGGTCAACCCAGGAAAACCGCGGGCAGCCTTAAAGCGCCCGCCCGCCCGGCGCATCTCGCTGTCGCTGCGCCTGCCACCGGGCGAAGACCCTCCATGCCAACCGAGACGCTAGCGCTGCTGCAGCATCTCACACACACAGAGATAGAGACAGTAGCTACACTTGCTTCGCAATGTCCTGATGAATACGCTGCTGAGATTTTGGTCACAGTTTAAAAAGTACCTCCGTCGTACATACATGTTATTCTGACGTAAAATTAAACGATATTAAAATGAATAAGACGATATTACATTTTGTGATTCATATTTAAAATGGTTCCGTCAAACACCCATGAAATGTTAGACTGTCAATCAAATACCCTAATATATGTTTTATTTAAGTGTAATTTGCATTTAGTTGTTCATCGTTGACTAATCTAAACTTTATTTCTATGTTTTTTCTTTGTCAATTGATATCATTACGTGAACATTTAAATGCTTTGGGTAGTTAGCCTATGGGAATTAGGCTTATATTTGTTTCAATCAGTGGTC
>JAIFZK010000148.1:62500-67500 GCA_027481765.1 Tenualosa thibaudeaui
TGTGTGTGCGTGTGTGTGTGTGTGTGTGTGTGTGTGTGTGTGTGTGTGTTATGATTACATTTAGATTATACATGTACCTTCAACAACAATAAACCATGGTTGACTGCAAGACTGAGCCAGCTCCGTCATCCCAAGGAGGAGGCTTACAGCAATGTAGACAGGACTCTGTACAAAACACCCAGAAACACATTGACCAAAACACCCAGAAACACATTTTGACCAAGGAGACCAGAGCAGCTAAAAGGAGCCCCTCTGAAGGATTAAAAACCATTTTCATCTAATGATTCTGCAGCTCTGTGGAGGCATTCAGGACATCACAGGGTATAAGAGACCAACCCCACTGCTGAGGCCCTGCTGATGAGACCAACCCCACTGCTGAGGCCCTGCAGATGAGACCAACCCCACTGCTGAGGCCCTGCTGATGAGACCAACCCCACTGCTGAGGCCCTGCTGATGACCCTAATGTGTTAATGTGTTAATGTGTAGGACCAAGAACTGAATCTTCAGTGAGATAAATATTTGAAATACACAAACTTAACATTCACAGCCTGGACATCTAGCTATAGCTGGCTAGTTAACAATATTTGCAGGGTCACCCACAATCACCCAAATTCATCATACTAGACTGTCAGTGGGTGTGTAGTTTTAAATGACATGTTTTGTCCAAGTGATGTCTAGCTACAGACATCCAGCACTTTCCTTATCGATGATGTCACACCTTTAACTTCTATGCTAGTGACAAACTTCTGGCTAATGTTGCATTTACTCCTTAGTCTATATTAATGTGATTTGATGGGATGGGTGACACAGACAGACACTACAGACAGGCACTACAGACAGACACTACAGACAGACACTACAGACAGACACTACAGACAGACACTACAGACAGGCACTACAGACAGGCACTACAGACAGACACTACAGACAGGCACTACAGACAGACACTACAGATAGACACTACAGACAGGCACTACAGACAGACATATTCATATATACAGACTATATTCTAATATGCATCTTACACACTACACTACACATTACATACTATATTCTAATATGCATCTTACACACTACACTACACATTACATACTATATTCTAATATGCATGCTGCACACTACACTACACATTACATACTATATTCTAATATGCATCTTACACACTACACTACACATTACATACTATATTCTAATATGCATGCTGCACACTACACTACACATTACATACTATATTCTAATATGCATGCTGCACACTACACTACACATTACATACTATATTCTAATATGCATCTTACACACTACACTACACATTACATACTATATTCTAATATGCATCTTACACACTACACTACACATTACATACTATATTCTAATATACATGCTGCACACTACACTACACATTACATACTATATTCTAATATGCATCTTACACACTACACTACACATTACATACTATATTCTAATATGCATGCTGCACACTACACTACACATTACATACTATATTCTAATATGCATCTTACACACTACACTACACATTACATACTATATTCTAATATGCATGCTGCACACTACACTACACATTACATACTATATTCTAATATGCATGCTGCACACTACACTACACATTACATACTATATTCTAATATGCATGCTGCACACTACACTACACATTACATACTATATTCTAATATGCATCTTACACACTACACTACACATTACATACTATATTCTAATATGCATGCTGCACACTACACTACACATTACATACTATATTCTAATATGCATCTTACACACTACACTACACATTACATACTATATTCTAATATGCATGCTGCACACTACACTACACATTACATACTATATTCTAATATGCATCTTACACACTACACTACACATTACATACTATATTCTAATATGCTGCACACTACATTTGCACTTTGCACTTTGCACCCACCCCATGTGTACTTTGTCTTATCTGTATTGTGTAGAGATGTGCCTATATGTATCTTGTTGTCTCTATTGTACAGTATGTGTCTGTATAATACTCTTAGTCTATTATATGTATATCACTACATGTCTGTGTGTTGAATGTAGAGAGTTAACATCTACCAAAGTCTAATTCCTTGTGCATGTAAGTATACTTATATTTATTGGCCATATGATTCTGAAATAAATCTCATTCTGATTTCTCAGACAGGAGTATAAATGTGCGGCTACTCCTAAAGCCATTATTCTGGTCAGATAAAAGCACCACTGAGTCTTTTATTGTCTCACTTCATGCATGCACATGTACGCTCAAAAAACACTGTAAAAAGCTTAAATAAAATAAATTTTTTAACATTATTATAAATTCAAATTAAATACATGAATTCAAATTAGTATTTTTGGCCAACGTCCATTTCTTATTTCTCAACATGTGGCCTTCATGGTGCTTAAAGGTCCAATGTTAAGTTCACTGTTTATATGATTTGTTGAGTAACTGAAGCTGCACTGTGTGTGTTGAGTAACTGAAGCTGCCGTGATGTCATTTCCTGCAAAGGATTAATCTAGTATCATTCATTCATTCATTAGACATTTTCTTGTGGCTTGAAACAAGTTGTAGTCCACCTGTATAGTTTATTTTTACTTTTCTATTTAATACGCTTACACACACACACACATACACACACATACACACACACACACATACACACACATACACACACACACATACACACACGCATGCACACACACACACACATACACGCATGCAAGCACACACACATACACACACACACACATGCATGCACACACACACACACACATACACACACACACACATACACACACCTCCCTACAGGCTTCAACTGTAAGAGCTGCTTTAGGATGCTCCTTGTTAATCTGTGAAGCGGCGCAGGATGATTCTGGTTGAAATGTCGTCGTAGAAACAGAATGAAATTAAATTGAGTTGAATTTGAGACACACACACAAACTTTTCTATTTTACTGTCTCCTAACAGCACACCCAAAGCTGAGTAGAATCCAAATGATCTTTTACCATTGTGTGTGTGTGTGTGTGTGTGTGTTATGGCCTGTACTGCCATGCTGATGGGGGTCTAATTGATGTGGACAGGTTTCATTGGTGGAGCCCCTGCTGTGTGTGTGTTTGTGTGTGTGTGTGTGTGTGTGTGTGTGTGTGTGTGGAGTCATTCGTTCCCTCAAAAGGCTTTTCTTTCCTTCAGCTTTCCTTCAGCTTGGGTCAGAGCAAACACATAGACACACACACACACACACACACACTTCCAGCTAGCAGAGAACATTTTGCCTCCAGCCAAGATTGTTTCCAGCACTGTGGCAGAGATCCAGTCTACATATAGTCATTACACACACACACATATCTACACACACAACATACACACACAGACACACATGTACACACACAAACACACACACAGACACACATGCACACACACACAATACCAAACACACTCATTTGTACACAAACACAGTCACACTCATCACTCCAGTGATTACCAACACACACACACACACACTCACATGCACACACACATACACACACTCACATGCATACACACACACACACAGACACATTTACACTACATTCACACAGTCGCATGAAAACCAAAAGTAACACACACACACACACACACACACACAGGAACTGAGGAGAGTGTTGGGAGAAATCAAAGCTGTTTTCTGAGTGCGAAGTTGAGATTTAATTTTGTGAGCCATTAGTTTAACAGACCTGTGAAAGGATTGGACTCGTAAAACTTTATATAAACATCACGTTGCCTTGCATATTCACAGACACACACACACACACACACACACACACACACACACACAGGATAGCACACACACACACACACACACACACACACACACACACACACATGATAGCACACACACACACACACACACACACACACAGCCTTGCTTGGACACAGAGAGAACCAGCACAGCACAGTTAACCCTTTACAGTTAGCCTTCACACACAATACTAAACACACACACACAGAATAGCACACACACACACACACACATACAGACAGACAGACACAGAATACTTACTTACTTACTTACTTACCTACGCATGTGTTCATGTCATAATGCTGTGCAGCATTGTGTGTGTGTGTGTGTGTGTGTGTGTGTGTGTGTGTGAGTGAGTGAGTCTTGACTCTTACATTGTCCAAACTCCAAAATGTCTCTCTTAATCTAGGGACTGTCAAGCTGTGTGTGTGTGTGCGTGTGTGTATGACCACTCCAAAATGTCTCTCCCAATCTGGGAGCCGTCAGGCAGTTAGAAATGTGTGTGTGTGTGTGTCTCTGTGTGTGTGTGTCTGTGTGTGTGTGTGTGTGTGTGTGTGTTTGTCTTGGACGTCTGGAAAGCTTTACACACTCTTCTGATGGGTTAATTGTTTGCAGCTGAGAATTTGCCTTGGGGGGGGGGGGGTCAGCAGCAACAAGTGCAATTGATTCCATTCTGTGTGCCCCTGGACTGTGTGAGTCTGTGTGTGTGTGTGTGTGTGTGTGTGTGTGTGTGTGTGTGAACACTGGGGTGTGTGTGTCTACTCCAGTGTTGTGTGTGACTGACTATGTCTGTAAATGTGAGGAGAGGCGGGGTGAGAGGGTGTGTGTGTGTGTGTGTGTGTGTGTGTGTGTGTGTGTGTGTGTGTGTGTGTGTGCACTCACTCCTGGTGTGGTGACTCCTTCGTCTGATGGAAGGGAAACAGGCTCTCAGCAGTCAGGAAATGAAACACAAGACAGCACTGTACCACACACACACACAGACACACACACACACTTTGTCCCTTTCTCTCTCTTTCTCCCTCGTTCTGAATTGAGTTGGGTCCAAAGTGCTTGATTGGCATGACAAATAAGACATCTCTCTCTCTCTCTCTCTCTCTACTGCTCTCTTTCTCTTTCCCTCTCTGTCTGGCAGGCAATCACACACACACACACACACACACACACACACACACACACACACACGCCTCTGTA
>JAIFZK010000148.1:75000-82500 GCA_027481765.1 Tenualosa thibaudeaui
ATCAAACCAACAAACACTACATCACAACATCAAACCAACAAACCCTACATCACAACATCAAACCAACAAACCCTACATCACAACATCAAACCAACAAACACTACATCACAACATCAAACCAACAAACCCTACATCACAACATCAAACCAACAAACACTACATCACAACATCAAACCAACAAACACTACATCACAACATCAAACCAACAAACCCTTCTTTGCTGATCATGTTGCCTCTGTATCTCAGTCATGCCAATTTACCATACCTAACCCAACATGCAACCCAGCTCCTGGTCAGACCATCAAAGTTCAAAGTTCAAAGTTGCTTTTATTGTCAATTTCTTCACATGTACTTGACATGCAAAGGAATCAAAATTACGTTTCCCACTGTCCCATGCGTGTACGTGGACAACAGTAAAGTGCAGATGCACAACAAGACAGGACAATTCTAGTCCTAGTTTGTATAAATAAATAAGTGCAAGTAGCTTAAGGCTACTTTTGCCTAGTACTACTGCCTAACATAACAGGTATGACAAGACAAGACATGGAGTACCCTAAGTACACTACTAATGTAGCAGGGCATGACAAGACATGCCGTACCTAACCCAACATGCAGCCCAGCTCCTGTCAGACCCTACCTAACCCAACATGCAACCCAGCTCCTGGTACAGACCCTACCTAACCCAACATGCAACCCAGCTCCTGGTACAGACCCTGGTTATCCCTTGCCTTTACTATTGCAGTGACTCCTATCAGGTCTTCCAGCCTGTGCTGTGAGACCACTACAGGTGATCTAGAATGCAGCTGCATGTCTGGTTTTCAACCCATCAAATAAGGTTTTTAGTTGTTTTAGCTTGAATTTTTTCCACCTACGAAATATTGCTAAGGTTACAAAGTTCCTATCCTTTGAGGATGCTGAAAAATTAATACACGCATTTATTACTTCCAGGCTCGATTATTGCAATGCTCTGTTCTCTGGGTGTAGCAATACTTGCATCAAAAACCTACAACTAATACAAAATGCTGCGGCCCGAACACTGACCAGGACTAAAAAATATGAACATATCTCTCCTATTCTTTCTTCCCTACATTGGCTCCCTATTAAAAGTCGAATTGATTTTAAAATACTCCTCCTAACCTACAAAGCCCTCAAGGGTGATGCACCAACATATATTAAAGACTTACTTGTCCCTTACCACCCTCCTAGAACCCTAAGATCCCAAAATGCTGGTCTCCTTGTAATCCCAAGAATATCAAAATCTACGATAGGAGGAAGAGCCTTCTGTTACCGTGCACCCCTCCTGTGGAATAGTCCCCACATTCGACAAGCGGACACTCTCAATACCTTTAAGTCTAGACTTAAAACCTTCCTCTTTATTGTTTCCCATAGTTAGGGATGGTGCTGGCAAATCATCACTTCTCATGGGTCTTTTGGGAGGGACTGTCTCTGCTGTTGCCCCCAGTTGTGAGGCATGGCAGCCACTGACCATCCCTGCAGTGGTGCTGGGTTACCATGCATCATACCTTAGTTATGCTGCTATAGCCTAGTGCCGCCACACAACCTTCATGTGTCATGCCGTACAACTCTCTCTCTCTCTTTCATCTCTCTCTCAATATATATATATATATATATATATATATATTTATTTATACACATATAGGTATGCCCAAATTACTGCTTTCTGCTTTTTGCTTCTGATGTGTGAGCCTGGCCTAATTCACTATTTTCCTCTGTCCACAATTATCTTTGCTGAGTGTCATCCTCTG
Organism: Tenualosa thibaudeaui; assembly: GCA_027481765.1. Lineage (NCBI taxonomy): Eukaryota > Metazoa > Chordata > Actinopteri > Clupeiformes > Clupeidae > Tenualosa > Tenualosa thibaudeaui. Next base: position 76,767 of record JAIFZK010000148.1, read on the forward strand.
AGTCGCTGAGTGTCACTCCTCTCACCCTCCCTCCTGAGTGGACTACAACCAACACTGCGGGAGGCCCATGTCAGGACCGACTCCCCATCACAGAGGACCTTCCTGGGCGCTGATGCTGGGCCCGACTCCCCTTCCTGAGGCTTTGTGATTGACCCCCCTCACAATGGCGCTGTCAAATGGACCCTTACTGTTACCCCCATGACCCATCTCATTCCTTTGAGTTTGTCACTATGCCTGGCCGCTGCTACATTGTCCAGCTATAATTCCTGATAACCACCTATACACTACCATGTATTGTAAAAGTGGGATAATACCCCTGACCCCTGGCAGTTGCTTTTTAAAGTAGCATTGTCTCAGGGGCGTCCAGGAAGAGCCTCTATGATGGGGAGTCGGTCCTGACATGGGCCTCCCTTAGTGTTGGTTGTAGTCCACTCAGGAGGGGAGGGTGAGAGGAGTCCGCCGGAAGGAGGCAGGGATGACACTCAGCAGAGATAATTGTGGACAGAGGAAGCAAATGAATTAGACCAGGCTTAGGGTCTAGGGGGGTAGTAAGAGACAAGTCAATCAAATATATGTGGCCATTGGGGGCTTTATAGGTTAGGAGAGTATTTTAAAATCAATTCTAATAGGGAGCCAGTGTAAGGAAACCAGGATACTGAGCCCTAAGATCCAATAGGATTCATATTGATATATATCCATTATCAGATGAGATAAGGAGGCCTGACTGGAAAGTTTCCTGTATATTATTTTCAATTAGCTGTTTAAATGAAACGATTTTCTCAAGTATTTTTGATACGAATGGGAGGTTAGATATGGGTTGGTAGTTAGCCAGGACATCAAAATCAGAGTTAGGTATTTTGATAGATTTTGCTCTGAGTGAGTCATTAATAATTGTATCGTCTCAGCCAATAGGGAGAGAGCAGTCTTAAGGAGATCTGTAGGGATTGGATCCAGTGAGCATGTTGAGGCTTTAGTTAAGGAGATCAAAGAAGCAACTCACTGTGTGTGTATATGAGTGTGTGTGTGTGTGTGTGTGTGTGTGTGTGTGTGGTGTGTGTGTGTGAGTAAGTGAGTGTGTGTACTGTGTTTGTGTGTGCTGCTGGCTCAGTCCCTGGTGAATTATAGATTACAGAGAGTGTGTGTGTTTGTGAGTGGTGTGTGTATGTGTGTTTGTGTGTGGTGTGTGAGTGTGTGTGGGTGGCTCAGTCCTTGCTGAATTATAGATTACAGAGCAGTTTGTAGTGCAAGTGAAGTCTATTGGCAGACCTCAGTGTGTGTGTATGTTTGTGTGTTTGTGTGTGTATGTGTGTGTGTGTATGTTAGTGTGTGTATGTGAGTGTGTGTGGTGTGTAAGCATGTGTATGTATGAGTGTGTGTGTTGCATCAAAACAGACTGCACTGAAAACCCATTTACATTTCAGTCAGAAATCATTCACAAGCTCACAGCATTCACTTAAGTCTCAGCCCCAAACCTCCAAACCTGCAGGGGGAGAGAAGGAAGGTCAGTGCATGATAGTAGTAAGGAACTTCCTGCAGGGGGCAGACAGAAGGACGGTAAGTGCATGTAGTGGTAAGTAACTTCCTGCAGGGGGCAGACAGAAGGAAGGTCAGTGCATGTAGTGGTAAGGAACTTCCTGCAGGGGGCAGACAGAAGGAAGGTCAGTGCATGTAGTGGTAAGGAACTTCCTGAAGCGGCCATATTAAAACATGTTTGAAACCACAGAGGAGAATCTCTATACAAAGGAATCAGCACACAGTTAAAAGATGGTCAAGACACCGAAGACACAACTGGTAGGAACATGGACGTTGTAAAATAACTTTGGGAAAAACATACAAAATTGAATCAGCATTTAAGTTTGGTAGGCTGTTTGTGCCTGGTGCATATTTAACTTATCATGAGCTACACTGCAGAATTTTCAGTTGTGTTATATTATGCTTTGTTTGAATGACTAATGGCTCAGTGAAGTGGAATTCTCTGTTTGAAATACTGACATCTAATGCTATGCTTATATTACAATGAAATTGTTCTTTTTGAAATTGTTACTTCTTTAATGACAGTAAACATAATTATTTATTTATTAGTATCAATGATAAATGTGATGTGTTTAGTTTAAAATACTGGAAATAATGCATTGTCTCTTTTCTGTTCATTTATGTTTGAAGGTTATCAACCTAACTCCACTAAACTAAACTCCACTAAACTAAACTCCACTAAACTAAACTAAACTAACTCCACTAAACTAAACTAAACTAAACTCCACTAAACTAAACTAAACTAAACTAAACTAAACTAACTCCACTAAACTAAACTAAACTAAACTCCACTAAACTAACTCCACTAAACTAAACTAAACTCCACTAAACTAAACTAAACTCCACTAAACTAAACTGCACTACTAGCTGCTCTGTCTCTCTCCCAAATAAAGAAGAAAAGGAAAGGAGTTTGAGTCCCCTTGCGTCCTTCAAAGGTTTGACCAGGCAGTTTGGGCAAGAGGTGACTTAAACCTGACATAACTTGACAGTGTGAGTGTCTCTGTGTGTGTGTGTGTGTGTGTGTGTGTGTGTGTGTGTGTGTGTGTGTGTGTGAGTGAGAGAGGGAGAGGGTAGGGAGAGAGAGAGACAGAGAGAGTGGGGGGTAGGGAGAGAGAGTGGGGGGTAGGGAGAGAGAGAGATGTGTATGAGTGTGTTTGTGTGTGTGGCTGGCTTCAGTGTGTGTGTGAGTGTGTGTGGCTGCACACACATACATGAACACACACACTCACACACACACTCTAGCTAACAATCAGTTACCAAAGTAAGTCAGTAATAGGAGCTCTTTCTCTCTCTCTCTCACACACACACTTTCTCTCTCTCTCACACACACACTTTCTCTCTCTCACACACACACACACACACACACACACACACACACACACAACTACACAGAATGTGACCGAAGGAACATTGTCCATTTGTACAATTGGTACAATTTGTACAAAAACACACACAGATTTGTCCATGACCATTACACGCACACACACACACACACACACACAGACTTGTCCATGACCATGATCAGTGATTTCTATTTCTGAAGTGTGAAAATGTGTGCAAAATTTTGCAAAAAATGTGAAGCAGATTGTGCTTAACAGATTGTGCAGATCAGGTCTTTTGCTCCTTGAGAGTAGAGTTTTGCTAATTGTGTCATAATGTTTATTTTAGTGTGTAAACAATCATCAAAAACTGTAAAAGAGCAGAGACATTCAGATGGAAAGAGCTGAACAGCACATCTGCTTGAGGAGCTGCTTGAAAACACACTCAGCCACACAGGTCACACACACGGGTCTCTCATGCAGGTCACACACACGGGTCACACACACGGGTCTCTCATGCAGGTCACACACACGGGTCACACACACGGGTCTCTCATGCAGGTCACACACACGGGTCACACACACGGGTCTCTCATGCAGGTCACACACACGGGTCACACACACGGGTCTCTCATGCAGGTCACACACACGGGTCTCTCATGCAGGTCACACACACGGGTCACACACACGTGTCACACACACGGGTCTCTCATGCAGGTCACACACACGGGTCACACACAGTCTGCACTCACACACACACAGGAGGGGAAGATGAGGTAGTGGACATACACACTTGTCATCAGAAGTCCATTGTCAGGCCTCTGTGTGTGTGTGTACTGTGTTGTGTGTAAAACTGTACATACATTCAATAACAGTATAACTGTTACTAAACATATACTGTAGAAATTCTTGCATGCATACACACACACACACACACACACACACACACACACAGTCTGCCCCAATACAAATGCTTATAATTGGCACAGGGATTCTCCAAGAAATCTCTAATTAGAAATGACGTCCTGACGTCCTCAATGAGGTTCTGGTCACTTCAGTCAGTGGAGAGAGACGATTAAGATCAGTGTTGCGTTGGAGATAATGACCTCTGAAGAGGTCACATGACCACAGTGGCGGTAGCAATGTCACATGACCACAGTGGCAATAGCAACATGTTATACATATGTAGGCATTTCTATTCACATAAACATACACAGGTTATTGAACATGTCAACAAACTGGTGCTCTGTTAAGCATGGATCCGCTGGCATCATGATGCAGCAGAGTCAAAGTGAATGAAGAAAACTGAATGAACGTAAAGCTAAACACTGAGAGTTTAATCTGGGACTAGGCCTAGTCTCCACTGAGAGTTTAATCTGGGAGTAGGCCTAGTCTCCACTGAGAGTTTAATCTGGGACTAGGCCTAGTCTCCACTGAGAGTTTAATCAGGGACTAGACCTAGTCTATAAAATACCTCCAATGAGAAGAATTCAATTAATTCCAATTCAATTAGATTTATACAGCACCATTTACAATAGAATGGTCTCGTAGCGTTTTACAGACTTTAACAAGGAGAGCCCTAGAGCAAAGGAAAAACTCGCTTGTGGTAGAAGAAGCATTTAACATGGGACTAGGCTAGCCTTTTAATCTGGGACTAGACCTAGTCTATAGGAGCTCTCCTCTGAAAGTGAGCTTTTAATATGAAACTAGACCTAGTCTATAAAAAAATCACCACTAAGAGGAAGCATTTAATCTGGGATTAGGCCTAGTCCATAAAAGATCTCCACTCAGAGGAAGCATTTAGTCTGGAAGTAGGCCTAGTCTATAAAACATCATTTAGAGGGATCTTTTAATCTGGGACGAGGCCTATTCTCCACTGGGAGAAAACGTTTAATCTGGGACTAGGCCTAGTCTATAAGAGATCTCCACTAAGAGGAAGCATTTAATCTGGCATTAGGCCTAGTCCATAAGAGACCTCCACTGGGAGTTTAATCTGGGGCTAAACCTAGTCTATAAGAGATCTTCACTAAGAGGAAGTGTTTAATCTGAGATTAGGCCTAGTCTAAAAGAAAAAGGTTAAATTGAAACAAGAAATCAGAGAGAACACAACCTCATAAGGGAAGGAACTCTCTGAAAGAGAAAAGCAGTCAGATACATATGCAGATACCTCTGCCCAGGCGTACACACACACACACACACACACACACACACACACACACTCTCTCTCTCTCTTCAGGTTGGGGATTTCTTCTTTTGTTCTTTTCTTCTTTTGTTTGCCTGCAGCTCCAGACTCCCCTCTGCTGACAGCGTTCCCTCCTGGGGGCAGTCCTGCCTTCTGATTGGACAGTGCCATCTGGGCAGTCATCTGTCAGTCCTGCCTTCTGATTGGACAGTGCCATCTGGGCAGTCATCTGTCAGTCCTGCCTTCTGATTGGAGAGTGCCATCTGGGCAGTCATCTGTCAGTCCTGCCTTCTGATTGGACAGTAAAATGGAAGTGGGCGGGGTCTGAATCTCTGTGACTGATGATTGGACCTCACCAGCTCCTTCCATTTCCTCCGATTAGCATCTATGCCGTCAATCATCGGCTGAAGCTTTGCATTTAACTTCACCAAGGTCTGGAAGGACACACACACACTCACACACACACACACCACAGTGACACACAAAGCAGTGAGTGTCTGCACACTTGAGGAGTGAGTGTGAAGCACTGGTGAATAAGTGTGGCATTTTGACTAGTTGTGTGTGATGACAGACAACAAGCCATTTGCCAGATGTGTGTGTATGTGTGAGGTACAGAGCTGTGTGTTGCAAAAAGTTGAGTCAAAGGAGAAGAAATACTTCAGTGTATTTTGTCATGGAGTTATGTTGTCTAAGTGACGGG
>JAIFZK010000148.1:85000-90000 GCA_027481765.1 Tenualosa thibaudeaui
TGGAGAGGGGGAGAGAGAGAGAGATGGAGAAACAGAGAGAGATGGAGAGGGGGAGAGAGAGAGATGGAGAAGGGGAGAGAGAGAGAGATGGAGAGGGGGAGAGAGAGAGAGGGGGAGAGAGAGAGATGGAGAGGGGGAGAGAGAGAGAGAGATGGAGAGGGGGAGAGAGAGAGAGATGGAGAAACAGAGAGAGTGGAGAGAGAGGGGGGGGGAGGGAGAGAGGGAGAAAGAGAGAGAGAGAGAGAGAGAGGGATATGGACAGACCGAGAAAGAGGTGAGGTTTTAGGTCTTAACGGCTGCACATCAACATGTTTGAATTCATCCAGGCATTTGTGTGTAAAGATACAAACTGAACCTCTTTTGTAGGCCACAGGAAGCCCAGGATCATGAATGGATCATATCGATTACACACACACACAATTGTGAAAGCAAATCTTTTTGGTACTAAGCAAAGATGACATTCTGTAGATGATAGACAAAGTGTGTGTGTGTGTGTGTTTGTGTGTGTGCGTGTGTCTGCTTGATGTGTATATATTACAGTATTACAGAGAGTGTGTGTGTGAATATTTCATTTCTTTTGTCCTGTGACCCTCTCTTTTGTTTGTGTGTGTGTGTGTGTGTGTGTAGTCACGTGTGTGTGTGTGTGTGTGTGTGTAGTCACGTGTGTGTGTGTGTGTGTGTGTGTGTGTGTGTGTGTGTGTGTGTGTGTGTGTGTGTGTAGTCACGTGTGTGTGTGTGTGTGTGTGTGTGTAGTCACGTGTGTGTGTGTGTGTGTGTGTGTGTGTGTGTAGTCACGTGTGTGTGTGTGTGTGTGTAGTCACGTGTGTGTGTGTGTGTGTGTGTGTGTGTAGTCACGTGTGTGTGTGTGTGTGTGTGTGTGTGTGTGTAGTCACGTGTGTGTGTGTGTGTGTGTTGTCACGTGTGTGTAAGTGTGTGTGCTAGCGGGGGTGTCGATCTCAACTCAATTAAATTCAGTTTTATTTCTACAGCGCCTTTTCCAATAGTATTGTCTCATGGTGCTTCACAGAAGGAGCACCCAAGAGCAACAGGGGCGGGAAAAACTCCCTTATGTTCAGTTAATCTAGGAAGAAACCTTGGGCAGATCTCAGCTCCACAGATCTGCCTTTAAAAACCTGAGAGAACGAGAGGTAGAGTAATGGACGAGAGAGAGAAGAGAGGGGTAGTCCACATCAGGTGGCATCACCTAAGGCAAGGATTTTATTTATCTATCTTATTTATTAAGGACCATCATCCTGTCCAGGGGACAAAAGATGAAACTAGCCTTTGGCTACAGTCTTGTTTATTTACATTTCTAAAATGCTCATAAATGTATTTATGCTGTCCCTGTTTGAAAGAAGTGAATTACGGACTGTACCTCGTAGCCGTTGGGGATGTTCACCGTTTCCCCGTTCTGCGATGTACCCGATAATACAGCGGGCTGGAGGACGCCCGAATGAACGTCAAAGAATTTGGACACGAGTGTCCTCTTGTGTGTGGGACCTTCCACCAAGAACAGCCAGCATCGGTCAGCGTCTACCATGATATACACATTGATCAGTCAGCGTCTACCATGATATACACATTGATCAGTCAGCGTCTACCATGATATACACATTGATCAGTCAGCGTCTGCCATGATATACACATTGATCAGTCAGCGTCTGCCATGATATACACATTGATCAGTCAGCGTCTACCATGATATACACATTGATCAGTCAGCGTCTACCATGATATACACATTGATCAGTCAGCGTCTGCCATGATATACACATTGATCAGTCAGCGTCTACCATGATATACACATTGATCAGTCAGCGTCTGCCATGATATACATGTTGATGAGGATCTTGTAGCTCAGGTTGATCATGTCCAGTTCGTTGGAGATGTCCTTCACCAGCTCGAGGAAGAACTCGTGCTTGTTCGACTCTTTCAGTCGGTATTTGAAGTCGATGGCGCTCAGGGCGCTCAGGATGTGCGCTGTGGTCGGCGGCAGAGAGCTTGCTTTCCTCAGGAGCGCGCGGCGCCTCATGCTGGACTGGGTCTCGTGAGCCGTGAGGCTGATGTGCTCGTCATATGTAAGGTGCGCAGTCATGGCATGCTGTGTGTTTAGAGTGTGTGTGTGATATTCACGTGCATGCTGTGTGTTTAGAGTGTGTGTGTGTGATATTCACGTGCATGCTGTGTGTTTAGAGTGTGTGATATTCACGTGCATGCTGTGTGTTTAGAGTGTGTGTGTGTGATATTCACGTGCATGCTGTGTGTTTAGAGTGTGTGTGTGATATTCACGTGCATGCTGTGTGTTTAGAGTGTGTGTGTGTGATATTCACGTGCATGCTGTGTGTTTAGAGTGTGTGTGTTATATTCACGTGCATGCTGTGTGTTTAGAGTGTGTGTGTGTTATATTCACGTGCATGCTGTGTGTTTAGAGTGTGTGTGTGTGATATTCACGTGCATGCTGTGTGTTTAGAGTGTGTGTGTGTGATATTCACGTGCATGCTGTGTGTTTAGAGTGTGTGTGTTATATTCACGTGCATGCTGTGTGTTTAGAGTGTGTGTGTGTTATATTCACGTGCATGCTGTGTGTTTAGAGTGTGTGTGTTATATTCACGTGCATGCTGTGTGTTTAGAGTGTGTGTGTGTTATATTCACGTGCATGCTGTGTGTTTAGAGTGTGTGTGTTATATTCACGTGCATGCTGTGTGTTTAGAGTGTGTGTGTTATATTCACGTGCATGCTGTGTGTTTAGAGTGTGTGTGTGTGATATTCACGTGCATGCTGTGTGTTTAGAGTGTGTGTGTGTGATATTCACGTGCATGCTGTGTGTTTAGAGTGTGTGTGTGTGTTATATTCACGTGCATGCTGTGTGTTTAGAGTGTGTGTGTGTTATATTCACATGCATGCTGTGTGTTTAGAGTGTGTGTGTTATATTCACGTGCATGCTGTGTGTTTAGAGTGTGTGTGTTATATTCACGTGCATGCTGTGTGTTTAGAGTGTGTGTGTGTTATATTCACGTGCATGCTGTGTGTTTAGAGTGTGTGTGTTATATTCACGTGCATGCTGTGTGTTTAGAGTGTGTGTGTTATATTCACGTGCATGCTGTGTGTTTAGAGTGTGTGTGTGTTATATTCACATGCATGCTGTGTGTTTAGAGTGTGTGTGTGTTATATTCACGTGCATGCTGTGTGTTTAGAGTGTGTGTGTGATATTCACGTGCATGCTGTGTGTTTAGAGTGTGTGTGTGTGATATTCACGTGCATGCTGTGTGTTTAGAGTGTGTGTGTGTGATATTCACGTGCATGCTGTGTGTTTAGAGTGTGTGTGTGTGATATTCACGTGCATGCTGTGTGTTTAGAGTGTGTGTGTGTGATATTCACGTGCATGCTGTGTGTTTAGAGTGTGTGTGTGTATATTCACGTGCATGCTGTGTGTTGAGTGTGTGTGTGTGATATTCACGTGCTTGCTGTGTGTTGAGAGTGTGTGTGTGTGATATTCACGTGCATGCTGTGTGTTTAGAGTGTGTGTGTTATATTCACGTGCATGCTGTGTGTTTAGAGTGTGTGTGTGTTATATTCACGTGCATGCTGTGTGTTTAGAGTGTGTGTGTGTTATATTCACGTGCATGCTGTGTGTTTAGAGTGTGTGTGTGTTATATTCACATGCATGCTGTGTGTTTAGAGTGTGTGTGTGTGTTATATTCACGTGCATGCTGTGTGTTTAGAGTGTGTGTGTGATATTCACGTGCATGCTGTGTGTTTAGAGTGTGTGTGTGTGATATTCACGTGCATGCTGTGTGTTTAGAGTGTGTGTGTGTGATATTCACGTGCATGCTGTGTGTTTAGAGTGTGTGTGTGTGATATTCACGTGCATGCTGTGTGTTTAGAGTGTGTGTGTGATATTCACGTGCATGCTGTGTGTTTAGAGTGTGTGTGTGTGATATTCACGTGCATGCTGTGTGTTTAGAGTGTGTGTGTTATATTCACGTGCATGCTGTGTGTTTAGAGTGTGTGTGTTATATTCACGTGCATGCTGTGTGTTTAGAGTGTGTGTGTGTTATATTCACGTGCATGCTGTGTGTTTAGAGTGTGTGTGTGTTATATTCACGTGCATGCTGTGTGTTTAGAGTGTGTGTGTTATATTCACGTGCATGCTGTGTGTTTAGAGTGTGTGTGTGATATTCACGTGCATGCTGTGTGTTTAGAGTGTGTGTATTATATTCACATGCATGCTGTGTGTTTAGAGTTGCTCTTTGGTTCAATGCAGCTAAAGTAAGGTCAAATGCACCAGCACCCCTCGTGAAGTAACCGGTACATAGCCGGTTAAACAGAGGCCTGAGGTACTGGATGATTGTTTGTTTTTTAAGATAGACATACAACGTTGAACGCCGAAGTTACAGGTGGATTAGTTTACTGAAACTGAAACGCGTACGTAATTAATTAAGAGACAGTTTAATTCAATTCAATTCATGGAGAAAAATTACAATCAGTAGTAACCATGACAGACTATAAGTTGCCTATGGTTTTAGCTAAGGTTCATAATAGAGTATTATCCCACTTTTACATTACATGGTAGTCAATAGGTGGTTATCAGGAATAATGGATGGAGATTATAGGTGGTTATCAGGAATAAAGATGGTTAATGCAGAGAAGTTAAACTTCTTAAAGTGTGCGAGTGTTTGTCGGGGTTTGTGTATTGGGCTTTCAGATGCGGATAAGGAGTAGCTAATCTCACCAGCTAATCTCACCAGCTAATCAGATAAAAGATGTCAGATCCTAATTCTGCAACTGTATAGAGTAGGATTATAATATAGTGGCCATCAACATTTAATTTAAATTAAATAAATTAGATAAATTAGCAAAATGCAGCAATAATCAGAGTTAAGATAATAATATAGTATAATATAAAATAAATATAATAAGGTATAACTATCAGCATTCAAGAATCTGTTAATTGCTTAAATAGCAATTTGCTAAAATCAGACAAGAATGTTGTCTGCAAG
>JAIFZK010000148.1:92500-95000 GCA_027481765.1 Tenualosa thibaudeaui
TCATTTCATCATTAAAATGAAAGATTCTTGCAGTGTAAAGCTATATTACTGTATTACTGTACTATCTGTAAAAACACCTGTAGAAATATGTGGGCTACAACACACTATTTGACCTCCACTCTCAGCTGATGAGAATTTAACAGTTCAGCCCATTTTTATATTGGCTGTTTGAAAACAGTAGAATTGCATCTGCATTGTGATGCATTGAGCATCTTCGGTTCCAAGGTGGATGTGTGTGTCCGGGTGTGTCTCTGTGTGTCCGTGTGTGTGTCTGTGTGTCCGTGTGTGTGTCTCTGTGTGTCCGTGTGTGTTTGTGTGTCCGTGTGTGTGTCTGTGTTGTGTGTCTGTGTGTCCGTGTGTGTGTCCGGATGTGTCCGTGTGTGTCTGTGTCTAGGTGTCCTGGTGTGTGTCCGTGTGTGTCCGTGTGTGTCTGTGTGTCCGTGTGTGTCTGTGTGTCCGTGTGTGTCCGTGTGTGTCTGTGTGTCCGGGTGTGTGTCCGGGTGTGTGTCTGTGTGTGTCTGTGTGTGTGTCTGTGTGTGTGTCTGTGTGTGTGTCTGTGTGTGTGTCCGTGTGTGTGTCTGGGTGTGTGTCCGTGTGTGCTGTAACCAGAGAACTCTGAATGGCTCTTTCTGCTGCGGTTCTGCTGCGTCTCCGGTGTCAGGTCCAGTTTCACAGGTCCAGTTTCACAGTTCCATTCACAGCGTTTTGAGCGTTTTGAGCATCAGCGCCACTGTACCAGGAACAGGTTGTGCTCTCCCTTCCGTGATTGTGCTTAGGTCATGTGGTTAGCTGTGCAGTAGATTGGACACACACACATACACACTCACACACACACACACACACACACACACACAGTAGCTGTACAGTAATTACAGTGTCAACAACCTCTGCATGGCTGTGGGTGTTTCTCTCTCTCTCTCTCTCCGTGTGCGTGTCTTGGATTAGATAGGGGTGTAGATTACATAGGGTTCAGTGTCTGCTTGCTGTTGTGTGTTGTGTGGGATTGTCTCCATGGAGATATCAGAGTTGAAAGCCCCACCTACACCCCTCTTCCCAACACACACACACACACACAGCACTCATACACACACACACACACACACACACACACACACACAGCACTCAGTCCAGCCCCAAGACGGAGACCAGCCACAGCTTACCTGTCCTGCCCAGGTGAGTCCTTGTAGGATCCCTCCCTGTCCTGCCCAGGTAAGTGCTGCTGAATGCTGTGTGAATGCCCCCATCAGAGTTATGGTGACAGAGGGGTGAATTGTAGCTGACCACTCTATGCTAGCTGATCAGTAGGCTATGGCTCCAGTAGTGGACCAATATGTGTTTGCTGATCAGTCTGTAGTAACTATCAGCTACGTTTTGTCTTCTTGAACTGGAAGCACTCTTGTCTGGGCCTGAGTGGCTTTTTTTCTGGGCTTGTTAGCTGTCATGCTAATTACAGTTTGCTACATGCTAGATCAGTTAGCGTCTTTTTCTGGACGATGCACCTGATGTGTTTATCCTGTGTGACTATTGGTCTTCTCATGTCAGTCAGTAGTCCAGTTGTTGCTGTGAGACATGCTGCTCCACTTGCATTAATTTGTGTCCCAGTTTGACTAGTGTTGTCTTCAGTGGGTAAACCTAATGTACCTAAGAGACTGTCTGCAGCCTATTCTACTTTACAAACTTACAAGACAACAATTAAACTTACTGTCAACCATTCTGAGGATGGAGATGGAGAATTTGGATGTGATTGAGCAGCCCATGGGAGAATGAGCCATGATCTCTCTGACCAGCCTATCTAGTAAGATGGACAGGTTGTTGAGACTGTAAACGTACACTATTGACTGTAAGGGGTCAAATATTTCGACCATGCTATTTTCTTATTTATAAAATTAGGAGTTTTGTGCAATTTCATATGGGAGCTAATTCTATAATTCTATAGGCTTTTTTTGTACTGAAATATAGAGCATTAAGAGACACATATTGCACCAGTACTTTTACTTTTAGTACTTTAAGTACATTTCAAATCAAACACTTATTACTTTCATTTAAGCTGGATTGTTGATGTTGTAGTTCTACTTCTGCTTGAGTATGTATATTTCTGGTGATTTGTACTTTTACTTCAGTACTGAGTTCCATCACTGTCTTCCACCACTGACTGTCAGTTATAGCTAACCAGTCTCCATACTGTGACCAATCAGTGCTAGTGGACCAGTCAGTCCTCTGACCATTATTATTGTCTATAGTCTATTAGCTGAGCGATTGATACTAGCTGACCAGTCTGTACTCAACAACACAACAGTTGAGATCATGTGATCTAAAGCCTAGGGTTCTAGTTTCACCTAGCAGCCAGCTGGCTAGCGCTCCATTAGTTAATCTATCTATGCTAGTTTCTGCTAGCGCTCCACTAGTTAACATTGTCTGTGCTAGTGTCAGCTAGCGCTCCATTAGTTAACATTGTCTGTGCTAGTGTCAGCTAACGCTCCATTAATTAACATTGTCTGTG
>JAIFZK010000148.1:110000-115000 GCA_027481765.1 Tenualosa thibaudeaui
TCGATTAGCAACACATTTTATCTCACCTTTAAAATGTAACCGTGTAGTTTAATCATACCTTCTGGTGAACAAGAAAAAGTTCCCGGTTCTCAGGCGTGCTCGCTCAAGACAGTCATGCGTCACAGAAAGGGGCGTCCGCGCTAGATAGATCCCGCCCGTTTGCAAACGACGCTTTCGTGGAACTTTGTTATGATTGGTTACATCCTCGGTCACTCATTCACTTACGCCCGCCCCGCGTCAGTGCATTCGGCCGAAGCAGCGGCAGCAGCATCAGCGATACTACCGGACTCTACTCACTTTTAGAAGTCACCTTCGCGCTCTACCTGCGTTCCACTCCTCTCTCTCGGAACATAGGTTAACGTTTCAGTCTGACGCATGTTTTACAGATCTCTTTGTCAGGACTCTAGATGTAGCGATTTATCGCTTCCCGGGCGCAATGATGCGATCTTCATGCGTGTGACGGGTAGTTGAGGAGAGTAACGCAGGTCCCGCTGTGAAGTAGCCTGCACCAGCAGCGCGTTCGCCGATCGCGACGGGTTTCTCTCCGGAAGGACAGACGCAGGTCACTGCCGTTGTGGTCGCCAGCGGATCCGGTGCTCCGGGACAGACACACCGTTTCTTCAAAGAGGTAAGAGAAGCACCTCTGCACGTGCGCATGTGTTATTCCGCATGTTTTTCATACCGCACCGACTATGTGCTCGCATGCCCTGCGAGCTAAAAACTTGTTGGTACACGCGACTCCTTCAAAGAATAAATAATTCGAGTGAGTGCGCCGCTGGACGCTGTAATGTGCCACTGTGCGTCTCGCGCTCTTGGTCACCAATTCTGCCGCCGTCCTGACTGCACTAATTACATATAGGACACGCGCGAGCCCCCTTACCGGCAGAACCAGGCCCGGATTGGCACTAGAATGTTGTGTTGGTAAAATAAATGGGATTAAACGATTGCCAATCAGATTAAATGCTTTGTCATCAGTCCGCGTGTCAAGTGTCGGCCGTTAAAAAATAACGAGGCGACATCGAGCCGGTACCGGTTGGACCGCGGTGTTAGCAGACTGTCCACTGGAGACGCATGAAACATGCAGGTGGAAATGAAGTAATGTGCGCGTGCAGACGGCATTATATGACACCACGCTGACCAGGTAACCTCCACCTGTCTTAGGTACGCCCTCCGGTCAGGTGTAGTCCATACACACACATACCTGCCACAGGTGCACACGTCACTATGGTCAGATGTAATCCACACACAAACACACACACACACCTGCCACAGGTGCACACTCTGGTCAGGTGTAATCCACACACACACACACACACACACTTGCCACAGATGCGCACTCTGGCCAGGTGTAGTCCACACACACACACACACACACACACACACACACACACACACACACACACACACACCAGCCACAGGTGCGCACTCTGGCCAGGTGTAGTCCACACACACACACACACACACACACACACACACACACACACACCTGCCACAGGTGCACACTCTGGCCAGGCCTCCTCCTCCTCCCCTGTCTGCATGTGCTCAGCAGCTATACAATGAGTGGCATTACCAAGTTATTGCAGTCTCCATAGCAACGGATGGCAGAATGCCTGAGTTTCTTCGTGTGGTTTTGTGTGTGTGTGTGTATGTGTGTGTGTGTGTGTGTGTGCTTGGCAGTGATTTGTATGAATTTGTGTAAACTGTAGACAGTCCCTGGAGGAGGAGTGAATCAGAGGAATTGTGTAGAATCAATGTCAGCCTCCCAATACACACATGATCTGTGTGTTATACATCTGTCAGTATGTGTGTGTGTGTGTGTTATACATGTGACAGTGTGTGAGTGTGGTTCACCAGACACACACAGTGTGTGTGTGTGTCTGGTTCCCAGAGTGACAGAAATAACCAAGACTGGTCTGGTCAAACACTGATATCTGATAAGGCACACACACAGACACACACACACCAGAGTCGGTCAGACATACATACACATACACCAGAGTGGTTTAAACACACACACACACACACAGACTGAGTAGTATTTTGTACTCTGTGAAGTCTTTTTCTGCCTCAGACAGGGGAGAGATGAGATACTGAAACAGTAGACTTCTGTACACTTCATTACATCTGATATCACACACACACACACACACGCACACACACACAGATATCAGATCTTCTCAGTTACTCTCTCCTCTCTAGACAGATCCCACTTCATCTCTGTCTGCAACACAAAAGGCAGAAGAAATACTTTATTACTTTTATACTTGAACACATTTTCTTTTGGATGCAACACATCTATTATGAAGTAAAACCAGCTGAGACACTCAGGCTGCTCTGGAGTTGGACTTATACTGCCTGGTGGGAGCCACTGGGAGGTGACCTCGTACTAGAGCTCTACCAAGCTGACACACACACACACACACACACACACACACACACACACACACACATTAAGTCTTACTATCACATCTTCAGATCATATAGGGTCAGTGTGTAGACTTAGTTGTGGATTCTTTTTTGTGTAATTAGTCAATGATGAAAATTTGTCAACGGCTGTTTTTTTTTTTTTGTTTTTGTCAATGCACCGTTTCACTACAGACCACCTCTTTATATTTGGTCTCCAGTCTCAAGCCCAGTTTATGGTCACGTGCCGTCATGTCGGCATCGAGACGCAGTGAACCCCGTCTGCAGAGCGTCTGCGTGGCTGTGAACCCCGTCTGCAGAGCGTCTGCATGGCTGTGAACCCCGTCTGCAGAGTGTCTGCGTGGCTGTAAAGCCCGTCTGCAGAGCGTCTGCGTGGCTGTGAACCCCGTCTGCAGAGCGTCTGCGTGGCTGTGAACCCCGTCTGCAGAGCGTCTGCATGGCTGTAAAGCCCGTCTGCAGAGCGTCTGCGTGGCTGTGAACCCCGTCTGCAGAGCGTCTGCGTGGCTGTGAAGACCGTCTGCAGAGCGTCTAAAGCGACGTGGACCACAAGGGCTGTGAAGTTCATCCACACTTTGTTGTGTTTGCCTTTATATTTGCAGCCCACTGCAGATACTCTTGGCAGCATGCTGGGTCACTGTGTGCTTCGTCAATGATTTAAAATGTTTAAAAGAGTCTGGGGTGTACTGTGTGGGGCTCTGGGGTGTGTGTGTGTGTCTGTGTGTACTGGGCTCTGGGGTGTACTGTGTGTGTGTGTGTGTGTGTGTGTGTGTGTGTACTGGGCTCTAGGGACACCCAGGGGTCCGCAGCATGTTGCCAGGGGGTTGTGAATAAGTTTGCTACAAAATATCAACTTGTTTTATGGGGAGAAAAACACTAGAGATCAGTATAGATCAGATCAGTATAGATCAGATCAGTATAGATCAGCTCAGAATAGATCAGCTCAGAATAGATCAGCTCAGAATAGATCAGATCAGTATAGATCAGATCAGTATAGATCAGAATAGATCAGATCAGAATAGATCAGATCAGTATAGATCAGATCAGTATAGATCAGATCAGTATAGATCAGATCAGTATAGATCAGATCAGTATAGAACCCAATCACATTGTGCTTATTACTCCCACCAGCAGAACATTAGTGACTAATTAGCCCACATGATCATTACATCTGTCAGTATATTAGTTATGATTAGTGATGTGAAACAAACAATATTTTTTAACACAGTAGGCCTATATTTGACCAAAAATAATCAATCCTTTTAAAACTGTGCCTGCATTGTCTGGTTTTGCCAAATGCAATAACATACCTATTTAAAGCTGTTGTGGTTTTAGCAAAATATGTTTTTAGAATAAGAATTCAAAAGAACCTGAAAGAACACATGGCTATAATCTTACATGGTTCCATTTTTGTTGCAATTATGAGGGGTCCTTGAATACACTTCTGCTCCATGAGGGGTCCCCGGCCCAAGTTTGAGAACCTCTGATTTAAAACATTGTTTTGAATTCAGTGACAGGATTCCCAATTGTGCTGTGTCTGTCTTTCAATAATATTTTCAAATCAGTGCTTTGTCAGCAGGCTGTAGGCTACTTCTTAGGCAGTCAGAGAAGTTTGCTAGCTAACAGAATCTAAACTGACCCAGAAACCTTGTAATTAAGTCAGTGATGTTGAAATGTACAGACTCTCTTTTAACAGTAATGTTAGCGAAAGGAAAGCATGCCAAAGACTGCCTGGTTGAAGGGTGGATAGTGCCACTCAAAAGAACCTTGTAAAGTGTGCTACCCGAACACAGACACTGGAATCTAAAGGTAAACACTCCAACTAGTTCATGCAATTATACAGCTCAGCGCCCCCTAGTGTTGTGGCGGTGAATTGTTTGTGGCATATACAGTCTGGACGCAGAACCAGACAAGGAACGCAGTGCCCTGTGCGTCAAGTCAGCGCAAAACCAAAATTCGGCTC
The DNA here is from genome assembly GCA_027481765.1 of Tenualosa thibaudeaui. NCBI lineage: Eukaryota > Metazoa > Chordata > Actinopteri > Clupeiformes > Clupeidae > Tenualosa > Tenualosa thibaudeaui. Next base: position 114,385 of record JAIFZK010000148.1, read on the forward strand.
ATCTGAGTAATTCCTCTCCGCACCACTAGTTTTGCTGTGCTCACCCTGCTGGTTAAATTGGCTACCCTCTTTCTTCACCCCCTCCTGTTTTGAGCACCCCTACTTCACTGAGTTGACATCAACCTGCAGTGGCCAGTGGGTTAGGGTTAGGAAGGACGGAGGCCTCTACTCCTAAAGACCAAAAGCCTTGTGAGTCTGGGAATGTGGGTGGTCAGCAGGAGATAAAAGAGTTTCTGTATTGATTCCTGAAGTCTGGTTTGTTTGACCAGTGTGATCGCAGTGTTCTGTGGTGTGCTACTGCACTTGGATGAGGTGGACTCTGGCACGGTTCAGCTAGACTAGGCCACGCAACACATACAGTGTGATCCTAAACCGAGTCTCAAACATGACGGCAATTACTGAGGTCTGAGAAATAATGAATCGCTCAGTTAATTTCAGAAGGTTGGTGTTAATAACAGCACATTGGAGATCATGGAGTGACACTTGTCAAAGTCAAAGTCAAAGTCAAAGTCAGATTTATTGTCAATTCTTCACAAGACATATGAGGAATCAAAATGATGTTTCTTACAATCCCATGCTTAAACTAAGACAGACATTGAACATTTAAGACTATTGA
>JAIFZK010000148.1:120000-122500 GCA_027481765.1 Tenualosa thibaudeaui
CCTAGAGATGTGGAATAGTTCTACAGTCTGAGCACTGAACCCTAGAGATGTGGAATAGTCCTACAGTCTGAGCACTGAACCCTAGAGATGTGGAATAGTCCTACAGTCTGAGCACTGAACCCTAGAGATGTGGAATAGTCCTACAGTCTGAGCACTGAACCCTAGAGATGTGGAATAGTCCTACAGTCTGAGCACTGAACCCTAGAGATGTGGAATAGTCCTACAGTCTGAGCACTGAACCCTAGAGATGTGGAATAGTCCTACAGTCTGAGCACTGAACCCTAGAGATGTGGAATAGTCCTCCAGGCAGAGCAACGCACCCTAGAGGTGTTGAATAGTCCTGTGTTCATTCTGAGATGTGTGTTGGTCAGTTGTCAGCATCGGTGGCCTAATCAGATGGAGAAGTTGCGCCACCTTTCATAAATACAGAAAAGAGTCTGATTCATTTTGTGATGCTGAAACAAGTTTACTTGTTTGTTTTCAGTTCTGACACTGCCACCTATCCTTGTGTTTGGAAACAATGTGGTAATCAAAGCCCAGTCGGTCAGTTGTGGAGGGCACCGTGTAGGTATAGATGGTTGGCTTGCCACCCCTCCTTCCACTCGCTGAGTTTAGGGTTCAGGATTTAGGGTTTAGAGTTTAGGATGTAGAGTTTAGGGTTTAGAGTATAGGCTATTGGCCCCAGGGTTTAGAGTTTAGGATGTAGAGTTTAGGGTTTAGAGTGTAAGGTTTACTCTTTATAGTCTGGAGTTTAGTCTTTTGGCTTTATGGTTCCCCCAGCTGCCAAATGCCACTTGAAGCCCAAAGGGAGTAGAGTCTCTGGGTTAGGGTCAAAACCCAAAGGGAGTAGAGTCTCTGATGATAGATGTGTGTGCCAGAGTGTGTGAGGTCCTGGCCAGTGTGTTGAAGTGTGTGAGTGTGTGTGTTAGGTACTGCCCAGTGTGTTGAAGTGTGTGAGGTCCTGGCCAGTGTGGTGAAGTGTGTGGGTGTGTGTGTTAGGTACTGGCCAGTGTGTGGAAGTGTGTGAGTGTGTGTGTGAGGTCCTGGCCAGTGTGGATAAGTGTGTGAGTGTGTGTGTTAGGTACTGGCCAGTGTGGTGAAGTGTGTGGGTGTGTGTTAGGTACTGGCCAGTGTGTGTGTGAGGTCCTGGTAAGTGTGTATGAGGTCCTGGCCAGTGTGTTGAAATTTGTGACTGTGTGTGGTCCTGACCAGTGTGTGTCTGAGTGTGTGTGTGAGTGTGTGAGGTCCTGGCCAGTGTGTTGAAGTGTATTAATGTGTGTGCCAGTGTGTTGAAGTGTATTAATGTGTGTGCCAATGTGTTGAAGTGTGTGAGTTTGTGAGTGTGTGTGTCTGAGGAGAATCATGGACTGATGATGACGGTAACAGGATACATTGAAATCCCCAAACTGGGCCTGGAAGTGGTACTTAGCCATCCACTCACTCGCACGATCTTTCACACACACACACACACACACACACACACACACACACAAACACACACACACACACACACTCCCATTAGAAGCTTTGTGTATAGAGGTAAAAAAACATAATAATCTGTTTACAAAGTATACGGCTCTTAGAATGTGCTCTCCAAATGCTCTCTCTCTCTCTCACACACACACACACACACACACACACACACACAGACACACACACACACAGTCTGGGAGAGTTTCAACAGCGTGCCCATCAGCCAATCCGTTGTGATTTGCTGAAGCAGGAGATAGATGGAGTCCAGACTGTGTGTGTGTGTGTGTCCAGTAGTTTTAGTGTCGGGGAGGGGCTGGTAATTAATGGTCTATGTAGCAGTAAGTCACTGGACATAATTTGGTAAATGAGTGTGTGGCTTAACCCTGAGCTTCAGCGTGTGCAGTGTGGCGCTGGGTGTGTGTGTGTGTGTGTGTGTGTCTGCATGTGCAGTGTGTGTGTGTGTGTGTGTGTGTGTGTCTATGTCTGCATGTGCAGTGTGGTGCTGTGTGTGTGTGTGTGTGTCTATGTCTGCATGTGCAGTGTGGTGCTGTGTGTGTGTGTGTGTGGGAGGGGGGGGGCATTACTGTAAGACCAGTCCTCATTTCACCAGACTCACTTCTGATAACAGAACTGGAATATTTCCCAACCCTAGCACTGGAATGGTGGCGCACACACACACACACACACACACACACACACACACACACACACATGCACACACACACACACACACACACACACACACAAGCACACACACACCACACACACACACACACACACACACACACACACACACACACACACACACACACACACACACACACACACACCACACACACACACACACACACACACATACACACACACACACATACACACACACACACACACACACACACACACACACACACACACACACACACACACACACACACACACACACACACACACACACACACACACACACACACACACACACACACACACACACACACACACACACACACACACACACACACACACACAC
>JAIFZK010000148.1:125000-130000 GCA_027481765.1 Tenualosa thibaudeaui
TTAACAGTTTTGGTAAGAGTATCTACATTTCTGTAAAACTTGCTGTAGTTGTACATAATTTTGTTGGAGGTGAACATCGACTAGAAGTATCTATAAAGCAACGCAAAAGAGAACACTGTTTTGCTCCCATAGTCTCTGGTTGTTTTGAAGAAACAGACATTGCACTGAGACAAGTGTGAGAGTGATGGGCATAACGTGTAAAAGCAGGTGAAGTTTAAGCTGCATTAGGTGCTTCAGTAAGAGAAACTTCCAGCCTTCAGAGCTTTTGCTCCAAGTAGTCCAGTGTGTGTACACATAAAACAAAATGTCTTCCAGGAGAGTGGCAGCACAGTTCCATGTGTGCAGGAAGTCTCATGTTGAGTCTGAGATTAAACAGGCTGGACTGGCCGGTGCAGTTAGAGGAGACTCCTGTTTCAGTTAGAGGAGGCTCCTGTTTCAGTTAGAGAAGGCTCCTGTTTCAGTTAGAGGAGGTTCCTGTTTCAGTTAGAGAAGGCTCCTGTTTCAGTTAGAGGAGGTTCCTGTTTCAGTTAGAGGAGGCTCCTGTTTCAGTTAGAGGAGGTTCCTGTTTCAGTTAGAGAAGGCTCCTGTTTCAGTTAGAGGAGGTTCCTGTTTCAGTTAGAGGAGGTTCCTGTTTCAGTTAGAGAAGGCTCCTGTTTCAGTTAGAGGAGGTTCCTGTTTCAGTTAGAGGAGGTTCCTGTTTCAGTTAGAGAAGGTTCCTGTTTCAGTTAGAGGAGGCTTCTGTTTCAGTTAGAGGAGGTTCCTGTTTCAGTTAGAGGAGGTTCCTGTTTCAGTTAGAGAAGGCTCCTGTTTCAGTTAGAGGAGGTTCCTGTTTATTGATGTTCCAAAGACGATCAAAGGTAGCGAGAGCCGCAGTAGAGGAGCTAGTTTGAGTGACAGGTCAAGAAACGCTGTGTTAGAAGATGTTTGAGTGACAGGTCAAGAAACGCTGTACTATAGCACTATATGCACTATAGAGCCTCCATCCAGTTTCTTGTCCAAAAACACTCCCTCAGCCTATTGGTTAGACCATGTAGCAGCTAACACTGACTCTGACAGCTAACACTGATTCTGACATTGTCATGACATACTGGTAAGACCATGCCAACCTGTGGCAGCTAACACTGACTCTGACAGCTAAGTTAAATGTGACATGGGCTCTCAATTTCATAACCAAACTAAAGTCCACCCACCAATTTATCTGCAGAAGTCCACAATCATAGTAGAAGTAGCAGCAGAATTCCACAATCCTACCTTTCCTTCTAACTTGCTAAATCTGATGAGTTCAATCCACAATCCTACCTTTCCTTCTAACCTGCTAAATCTGATGAGTTCAATCCACAATCCTACCTTTCCTTCTAACTTGCTAAATCTGATGAGTTCAATCCACAATCCTACCTTTCCTTCTAACCTGCTAAATCTAATGAGTTCAATCCACAATCCTACCTTTCCTTCTAACTTGCTAAATCTGATGAGTTCAATCCACAATCCTACCTTTCCTTCTAACCTGCTAAATCTAATGAGTTCAATCCACAATCCTACCTTTCCTTCTAACTTGCTAAATCTGATGAGTTCAATCCACAATCCTACCTTTCCTTCTAACCTGCTAAATCTGATGAGTTCAATCCACAATCCTACCTTTCCTTCTAACCTGCTAAATCTGATGAGTTCAATCCACAATGACAGTTTACAGCCGGTTTGGATGCTTGGATAACATGCAGCCTTTGCAACTATCTATCTAACTGCACAATTGTTTGTTTGCAAATGCCAAATGTTTTATCCCCATCTGTGTTTAAATATGACAGATTCATTAAGTTTTAATTTCATAGTAAGTCATTCTATAATGGGCAAAATACCTGATCCAGTTACTAATTACCAGTCATTTTTAATATGGCACACTCAAAACAAATCAGGGCTGATGTAAAACTACTACTGGGCCTGGCACTAGTGCTGCTTATTATATTACTACTACAACTAGGCTTCATTTACTTGTAGGTCTGCAGAACAAGCAGACTGAACAAGCAGCATTATTTGTTAGTTTCAGTTCAGTATACAATTATGGTTAGAAAGGTCTTGTGTAATGTTTACCTCATATGAACCCTAATTATGTTAAAATCACTCGGTTTGTAGTTCTTTGTTCTAAACTAGGCTTACATGTAGGCATATGGCAGCAGATAAATGCACAGCCTTAACAGAACTGAATGCCTTCTGCCTTGATATGACCCATGCAGACAATGCAGAGTACAGAGAACATTACAGACACAGTCATCAGTTTCATTGCCAGACTAAATCTCAGTCATCAGTTTCATTGCTAGACAAAAGGGTTAAATTAGAAATAAAATGGAATGTTGACATGATGATTAACTACTCCAGTCATTTAGCAGACATTACGGGGCACTAAGGAAAAAAGTCCATTTTGAGCCCTGGCACCCTGCTGAAAGAGGCACATTCCCCACACTGATTGGGTCAACAAGATTCTGGGCTGGAGCCCGTCCTGCTTATTGCCCTCTGCCTCTCTTCCCCCTGGAGAGTTTCCTGATCTGACTGGTTTCCCCCTGGAGAGTTTCCTGATCTGACTGGTTTCCCCTGCCTAGGGGTTCCTGATCTGACTGGTTCCCCCTGGAGAGTTTCCTGATCTGACTGGTTCCCCCTGGAGAGTTTCCTGATCTGTCTGGTTCCCCCTGCCTAGGGGTTCCTGATCTGACTGGTTCCCCCTGCCTAGGGGTTCCTGATCTGACTGGTTCCCCCTGGAGAGTTTCCTGATCTGACTGGTTCCCCCTGCCTAGGGGTTCCTGATCTGACTGGTTCCCCCTGCCTAGGGGTTCCTGATCTGACTGGTTTCCCCTGCCTAGGGGTTCCTGATCTGACTGGTTCCCCCTGCCTAGGGGTTCCTGATCTGACTGGTTCCCCCTGCCTAGGGGTTCCTGATCTGACTGGTTCCCCCTGCCTAGGGGTTCCTGTATTCCCTTTCATCTTTTGCATTTGAGCCTCTCCATGGGTCTTTTAACTTTACCAAACTAGACATCCGCTGTACCTACCACCGCATTTGGACGAGAGCGTGATACCCTGACATGCCATGTAGGCTCACTAATGCCCCTACCACTTTCCAAGCCTTGTAGATGACATCCTGAGGGACATGCTCAATAAATTTGTTTTGTTTATTTGGATGATATTTTAATATTTTGAGTTTTTGATATTTAGATTTTTTGATATTTTGATTTTTTTATTTCTTTTCCTGGTCCCTGCTTGAGCACATTATCTATATTTGCCAAATCTTTTAGCGCCTCCTTGAGAATCAGCTGTACATTAAGGCCGAGAAAGTGAGTTCCATCGCAGCACAGTTTCCTTCCTGAGGTATGTCATCCAAATGGACTAGTCAAAGCTGTTGTTGACAAGCCTAAACCTACTACCCGCCGTGAGCTACAACACTTTGGATTTGCCTATTTCTGTCAGCGGTTCATTAGAAACTTCATTGTGCTGGTGGCTCCTCTCACCAATCTTACCTCAGCAGTTGAATTCTCAACTGGTCTCCTGCTGTACTCCTGCTCTCCTCCTTTGACCTCAAGAAGCAGCTCAGCTTACCTCAGCTCCCGACCCGATTCATCCAGACTCAGTTCATCGTGGAAGTGGACACTTTAGACGCAGGGGTGGGTGCCATCTTATCTTAATGATGAGCGGGCCTCATCATTTCTGCCTGTCCGTCTTTACACAGAGCAAGAGGTCTACACAACATCCTTCTGGCCTTTCACGACCACTGTCCAACCCAAAAGACCCTGGAATGTTGGAATGTGAATCTGAAACACCTGGTCGAGGAAGCAAAACTGAAAGTAAATGAAATCAAAACCACATTCATTACCAGCTTATCAGTCCCTAGGATCAGTCCTTAGACCCTAGGATCGTCATGTGGTGTGGCCATATGGTTTTGCTTTGTGATTGCCATGCGTTTCTGAATCCACCTTCCTACTAACTTTCTTCGTTTGAATTCCCGCCAATTTGTGTGCTTACCTGGTCGAAGTTTGTTCAGTTAGTTTGTAGGTATTTAAACCCTGGGGGCCTGTTAGTCTCTGCTTGTTATGGGGGGTCTGTGCCTTAAGCTTCCATACATTTTTCATGTTCACCAAATGTGTTCCATCCTGTGACTCAATCCCCCTCCTCCCTCTCTCTCTCCCTCTCTCTCTCCCTCTCACCTCCACCATCACCCCTGTACCAAATAAATCCACATTGACCCATCTCAATAACTATTGCCTAGTTGCACTTAAATACACCATCAAGTGTTTTGATAGGCTAGTCATAAAACACATCAAGTGCTTTGATAGGCTAGTCATAAAACACATCAAGTGCTTTAATAGGCTAGTCATAAAACACATCAAGTTGCTGCTACCTGTCACTCTGGGCCCCATGCAGCCCCACACTAACACACACACACACACTAACACACACACACAGACACACACACACACTAACACACACACACACAGACACACACACACACACACACTAACACACACACACAGACACACACACACACACACACACACTAACACACACACACAGACACACACACACTAACACACACGCACACACACTCATACACACAGTCATATCACTCAGCCCCAAACGCTGCAGAATATATGCACTTTATTCATCACTGCCGTTCACCTGCCTCTCACACACCTGCCTCTCACACACACCTGCCTCTCACACACCTGCCTCTCACACACACCTGCCTCTCACACACCTGCCTCTCACACACCTGGACACAAAGGACACTATTCACTGACTTCAGCTCAGCATACAACTCTTTGCAACTGGATCCTGGACTTCCTGGTGGGAGGACACAGGCAGTCAGGATAGGAAACAGGACCTCCAACACCACCTTGCTGAACACAGGAGCCCCTCAAGGCTGCGTGCTCAGCCCCCTGCTGTTTACACTCTTAACCCATGACTGCACACACACTTTATGTCCTGTCCCATGTCTGTCTGAACTGTCTCTGCTTTAAGGA